>JAPMOR010037143.1:387261-456658 GCA_026543865.1 Argiope aurantia | reverse complement strand
AAAAAAAAAAAATCCTTACTGAAATTTAAGTTTATTTTTCTCAAGAATTGTCAAACGTGTTACTTTTAAATAAAACTGGAAAAAAAATTGGTGACTAAATAAACTGGAATTTGATCAAACTGGAAAATTCGAGAAATGCATGTATCTTATTTTGTAGTCTTGGTTTTTTTTTTTTTTTCGATTGCTTTCGCTATATTTCATCCACAGCCTCGTAATTTTAGAAGAAATTTGCATAGAGATTTTACAGACTTGTTGGCAAGCCACAGGATACAGGATATCGATAAATTCTTTCCATAATAACAAAAACATAAAAAAATAACCAGTGATAATGATTATGCAACATAGTGCTGATCCCACCTGCATTTTCCATGCAAGAAATAGCACGGAATAATTATGAATTAATAAAATAGCGATATATTTTGAAAGGGAAGTATGCTTCTACAATATGGAAAATATTATAGTTTCGTCTTATGTTGAAAGCAGTCAAATATATATTGTATATATTGATATCTCTTAATCTAATTTCAATTCTTATTAATTTCTTAATTTTTATCTTAATTTAGCCAATGATAACTTCATTCTAAAATGTTCTTTTAATCCTGATCCATCCCATTTTTTTATTTAATTAATTCTACACACGCTCTAGGATTAAATAAGCGATTAAAATTGTGAATGTTTACTACATTCTTTTAAAGATACCTAAAATTCCCTTCTTAAGTCAATAGGTGTCAAAGAAATCCCTATCAAAATGCGTCGAAGTTGAAGGATAACAGCCATTCTATGTTCGCCTAAACTGCAACCAACCCTATACTTTTTGTTCGTTAACTTAATGTTCGTGTAGTCCTGTGTTCGTCTATTAAAATATGGAAAAGGCAAACGTGTATTCTTTCGATTGGGAACACGGCCCTATATATACAGTGGTGGCCAAAAGTGTGATCATTTTTTGAAAGTTTGATGTTTTTCAACTTTGCGTGCTTGTAGAATATTTTAATTTTCACTTAAATACAAATGTTTATATATCAAATTGAAGGTAATTTAATGTAAAATTTAATAACAAAAACAGTATTACAATATCTGTATTACAAAAAAAGTTACGCTCGTTTTAGTAAGATCTATCTTAGATTTGCATTTTTTTAAAGTGGTACTTACACAATCAATACTTAGTAGGATAACCCTTATTTTTTAAGACAGCTTCACGGCGTCTTTTCATCGAGTGAACAAGTGTTTGGAGTTCATCTTTCGTAAACACATGATGCCAAGAATCAATTATAGATCCAGTAAGTTGTCTTTTATTGGATGGACGTTTTTTTCGTACAAGAATTTTCAAACGTCGCCACAAATTTTCAATTGTATTGAGATCAGGGCTGTTTCCTCGTCATGGTATATACCTATGCCTTTATTTTGAAACCATGCTTTGCATACTTTTGCTGTGTGGCTTGGAGCTGAATTCTGCTGAAAAATAAATGGTACTTTGTTGGGGAAGAAATCCCTGATGGAAAGTATCAATTTTGGTTCCAGGACAATTTCGATGTATTTTTTGCTATTCAGGATGCCATCAATCACTTGAATTCGGCCCACACCATCTGCAGACATACATGCCCAAATCATGGCATTTGTTGTTGTTTTTATAGTTGCTTCAATGCAATCAGGATGAAGCGCTTCACCTACTCTACGTCTCACGTATTTTCTACCATCACTACCAAAGAGCGATATTTTAGTCTCATCGCTCCAGATTACTTGCTTCCATTGATTTTCTGACCATTTAATGTGTTCTTTTGCCCACTTAACTCGTTTTTCGAGTTGCTTTTGATTTAAATATGGTTTTTCCTTGGATTTCTAGCTTGTAGTCCAAATCCTGATAACCTTCTTCTTTTTGTTCTTGAACTTAACTGCAATACCCGCTGCATTCATTTCATATCTAATGGAATCTGATGAAAGTTTTCTATCTTGAAGGCATAGCCGTTTAATTTTTCTATCGGCAGTAGCAGTTGTACATTTTTTTTCTGCCTGATTTGGCCTTATTTTCCATTGATTTCGTTTTTTCATAACGTAAACAGAACTTTCGTACACCAGAACAAGTCACTGAACCACCAACTTGTCTTGCAATTTCAGCATAAGAGAAGCCATTTTCTCTCAATATGACAATTCGGCTTCTTTTTGTAGATGTCCAATCAGTTCTTCTTGTTGTTGTTGTTTGTTTAAAATTAGTTTAATTTTAAAAAAAGGACTTAAAATATTCAAAAACAGCAATGCTCTATTTAATTGTACTATTATGCATCATTCCGCAAAATATTTCCACAACAATAACTCTTTTACCATCCAAATAACCTAAATTATAGTTACAGACATTTGATGGGTCCTCAGAACAGTGTTTGTGATTGGCTAGTACGCTTTTATTATAAAACACGTCATTATTCAAAACGATTTGTGTTTGTTTGTTCTACTAAAATAAGCGTAACTTTTTTTGTAATACAGATATTGTAATATTGTTTTTATTATTAAATTTTACATTGAATTACCTTCAATTTGATATCCAAACATTTGTATTTAAGTGAAAATTAATATATTCTACAAGCACGCAAAGTCGAAAAACATGAAACTTTAAAAAAATGTCCACAGTTTTGGCCACCATTGTATATATATACATATTGACAATCCTTGATATTCTCATCTATTTCACTCAAAGTTTTATATAAATTTCTAATTTTGATGTAAAGATAAAAAAAAATCATTCGTGTAGTTTAAAGCAACTTTGAAGCATCATGTTGCCATACTCATGGATAGCAGACAATATACCCTTTCAAAGTGTGATACAAATCATTTTGTAGAAAACAATGAATTTCATTCATCTAACTTGTGATTATAGTTTTCATATATACGCAAATAGACTGCAAATAGTCATTTTGCAGAATCATTTGGCATAAAATTTGATGTAGAGATACACATTTAATGCCACGACTACATACCAAATTTCATTTTATTTATCTATTATCGGTTTTCTTCATTAAATTATATGTATCCAGAAATAATTCCAAGAATGTTTTTGTTTGTTTTGCTTGCTCGAGAATTCATTAAAATTTGAAATTCAATTTTTGCTGACTACTATATTCTCTCTTTAGATATGTAGTATACGTGAAGTGTTATAAAATGAAAATTTGTAGCCTTGGATAGACGGTGATGGTATAGGCTAACTGGGACGGTACAATGCCCAAGAACAAAAATAAATAAAAAACAATTCCTTAAAGTTAATCTTGAGAGGTTTGAAAAATTTTCTAATAAATCATCACTAGAGAAAACAATTTTAAAAACTCATATATGTAGTTTTACTCTACTACAGACCAGATGTTGAAAGACCATATGCAGCTGTTGAAAGATATATAAATTTATATCAAAGATTTTTATACAGCTGTTGAAAGACCTTAAACTTAAAGGCAGTACAAAAACTTACAGTTCAGGAAAATTTATTTTGTTTTAAAGTTGTATGAAATAAACGTAATTGTAAAGGAAGGAAAATTTTGCATGTATACTAAAAATTGGCGACTTCTTGGCTCAGAAACATAGAAAGATCACAGTACATAACAAAGCGTGCAATAGAAACTAAGGTTTCAACCCATAAAAAAGTTTTATATATCTACGTGGATACTTTATTAGAGGAAGAAAGAGAGATAGGAATGGATTAAGCTCCCATATGTCTTGTGCTCAGCTGTTTTTTATCTCTCTAAACGACGAATCAATGTATTTTTATGTAATTGCACTGAACCTTTATCAAATATCTGCTTTTTCTTCAATCAAATTAGCTCGAACAACCTCACACGATTAAAAAGAGTTAACGAAAATAATTCTAATGAATAATAAACAAAATTAAATCTGTTTACGTACGACATAAACACATTATAAATTCATATACTTATAAGCTTTCATATACTTAGTAAACTGGATATAAGGTTCAGTTCTCTGTTTCATTTATCTATATCTATCTATATCTATATCTATACTTATAATAAAGCTCAATGTGTGTGTGTGTGTTGGCGCTCTACAGACCAAACCATTCAACCTACAGCTACCAAATTTGGCACGTGTATACCTTGGAGGCCGGGAATGTGCACCTGAGGGGGATTTTTTCGAATTTTTAACTAGAATTTTATTTATTTAGAAATTAAACGAAATTTTGACGTGTTTTTGCTATAACTGCCGAAAATATTACCGCACAAAAAAGATTTTTACATGAAGTTAAAGATAAAAAAATTTATCTTTTAAATGATACCAATGTTTTAATCTTAAAATTAAATTTCTATTTTTAATGAATTTTTAAATAAATATTTTAACTATGTTTTTCAATAATTTTTTTCGTCAAAAATAAAAATGAGGATTAAGCACGTTTTGCATTCATGAGAAAAAAATAGCTTTTTTCAAAGTGTTGCCATCACATTGATTAAAGCTCTAACTGAAAATAAATTAAATCTTTTTGGAAATGAAATCTGCAAAATTATAATTTTCGGCAAGTGTCTGTAAGAAATGAAACAAATATGAAATATTATTTTTTCTAAAAAATAAATTCAAGAAAAATTATTTTATGATCTTTTACACTCTCTATATAGGGTGTTTATTCAGTCCCGGATCCATTTTGATATTTAATGACTCAAAAAATAATGAAGATGTAAACAAACTTATGGCATTTATTGATGGAATAACTCATATATTTTACTTTTCAGGTTTGAATATTTTTACTTTTGTAAATATCGTCTGCGCGTGTTTTTAATTTCAGATAATTTCATTTTCCAGTCTAAATATCTGTACTTTTCTAAATATCGTCTGCTTATTAATTGCATTTTTCTCTCTTTTGTTTTTGGCAACTATTGAAATGTTATGTTTACTTTTGATGTGTTTCTTCTATGTAGTACTTTTGTATGTGATGTTTTATTCGATCGGATATTAAGGAGAATGCATACACCACAAGAGAAAGCACAGATTTTATGGTGGTCATAGAGTTAATTTCCAATCAACTAAATCACTGACTTTTAAGAGTTAATTTCAAATCACTTAAACTGACTTATTTATGAAGATTTGAATATCACTATTCAATAAAAAAAAGGATAATTTTAGATTTTTCATCTATCGTTTCAAAGAAAATACGCCAATAAGCGCGCAGGTTTCTCAAGATTAATTGGCCTAAAATTGTGAAAATGTTGAGTTTTTCTAAATTTTTAACATTTAAAACTTCATAAATAAGTCTTAGTTGATCGTGGAAAATAGAAACATTCATTCATGTATTTAAAATTTGGTGTGTCCAGAATATTTATCAGAATATGATACCTTACTGCATTCAATTTAGACTTCATAATTTTTGAAATATATTTATAAGCAGGAACAAAATATTATTATTGATTTCATTTCAATCCCTTTGAAAGCAAAACTAAAAACTGAATTTTATACTGAATCTCAGAAATTTTTGTTGAATTATTGTTTGAGATATTACATAAACTATGAAAAATATTTTGTAGTTAACATAAGACTTAAATACCGAGCGATTCTGTTTGCAATACTCATATTCAATAATAATAATAATTAATAAATGACAATAAAGATGATTAATAAAATAAAACGCTTGGTTTTATTAAAAAATATCTTAATATTAATTGCAATTTCGCCATTTACATTTTTAATTAAAGTTGAAGTTTTACCGGAAATGGCAACAAATTAGCAAGATATATAGAGTAAATTGAACGAAACGATCTAAACAAAAGTATAAGTTTGGTATGACTATCAAAATTTGAAAATTAAAAATGTTTTGTTTGAGAATCCTTTAAGAAACCAGTTACTTAAAATCTTTAATTGAAAATTGTAGCGAGCGGTAATACTGGTGAACCGGCTGGTCGCCAAAGGCGGCTAGTTATTCATAAATGTGAATACAACTCACTCGTTTTTTATGTTATTTTCCTGACATCAAGACTGCTTTGTGTTCATAGGATCAAAACTTGTAATCAAATGATTTTCTGAACTTTAATTTGATAGATTCTATGTATCAAGAATGAGCGATATTTTAAATATTAGATATTAAGAGACTTCATGACAAAATGTTTGAAACTGAGACGTATCGGTAAATTCTCCATTTCTCGTTACTTTACATTGATTCTAATGAAAGCGTGAACCAATTTATTAAGGAAATTAATGATATTCAATGAAATTATAATACTAACTTTTATGCAGTAATATAAACCATTTATTACTTTCTTGTATACGAAGATAATATAATCGTCGAAAAATTCAAACTCGATATTTCGATGAATCTACATGTCTCAGATGTTTCTGAATCCGAAAAAAAAAATTAAGTTTGCCCGCGAACACGTCATTCAAAAACGTTTTGAAGCAGAAAAAAGAAATTTGGTATACGATCTTTGTACCAGATTTGTAGGTTCCTATCAATTTTTTTACGAAATCCATTCACAGGAAGTTTATATATCTGAATATATAGACTTCTACAAATTCACATGAAGACTGCAAAGTATAAAGACCAAGACAGAAAAATTTTGGTATGTAGGTTTAAAATCTGAGATGTAAATCCGTATCAAATTTAGAACCAAATTCTTCATCGGTTTGCACTTTCATAAGCATGTAAACTGCTGAAACTCAAAAATGCAGTGACTTAATTATATGAATTTTGGTGAGTGATCTTGTGACTATAATTGTAAATTTGTAATTCCAATCTCTCCGGAAAAAGACGTCTAACGCACACATTCTGGTAATAGTGTATTAACTGCATCACAGCGATTAATGACCAAAAAAATGTTCCAAAGATTGTACGCCACTAGGATCGCCAGTGGAATATGGTTAATAACACAAATGTATTTATTTGATATTATGCAAGAAAGTTTCAGAGAGACAAGTACCGCTGATATTCTGTTAGATTACTTTAATTAAATTAGTTTTATTTGTTTTGAGGTCATTCGATGACTATTTAGGAATTGTTTCACTATTTTGAAACATTTCAGATGATATGGACAAAACCTAATCCAACATCTTTCTCTAATTTTTCGCATCACACTGCCAAGAGGAGATCTGTAAGATCCGATCAATTTAATGAACACAGGAAACAATCTCTGTCTCTTGTGTCTCATTATGTATGTTTGTGCTCTACAGGGTAAACTGTTCGTCTTAGAATTGTCAAACTTAAAATATACATACTTTGCAAGGTGGGTATGTGCGCTTTAAAACGAATTTTTTTTAGTGTGAAATCTTAGTTAAAAATTGAGTAATTTGTTGTGTTTTTTTCAAGATAACTAAAAATAATCTTTAATCTTAATTAAGTAATCTTAATCTTTTCATTGATATCGATTTTTTGATTTATAATTTTTTTCTATATTTAATATATTTTTTTGGAAAATATTTTAAGCAATTTTTACAACAATATATTCAATGGGAAATCGGTTACTTTTAATATTAATAAAATTAGACGCTATAAATATTTCTTTTCCGGTTTATTTTCCATCTTTGATGATCAAGAAATTAAGATTAGGCTTACTTTTCCATGATCTCACACCGGCACTTCAGATATGAGGATGAATAGGTTTCAATATGATGATTATGTACCTATGTGGTTACATAAAGATGGCTATCCTTTACTGATGAGGTTGGCTACTCCCTATCTCCCATGGGAAGGACTGTACTGTAACCGGTGATGGTCCTCAGGATTCAAACTTAGCTCACATCAATGATGCTGTTGCGGTGCGGTCATTCAAATTTTTCTGTGAGTGGCGGGTCGGAGAACGGAATGTGAGGTGATTTTGCACTATTGGGTCAAGTTGCAGTATAAAATTGGCTTTTAATTAAAAATAGCGGAAATTTCACTATGCTTATACATAAGATTAAGTTCTGAATGAAACAATGGTGAAAAAATTTTTAAGCACAATTATTTTTAGATATTGATTTTCTTTTCAATGATATAATCGGATATAAAAAAATATAAACAGAAAATCAGAGAAATGCTTATCACAATGTATGTTGTGAACTTCTAAAATAGGATGAGTCAGTCATATGTCTATCAAAATGTGAATTAAAAAATTATTTTGCTGATGCAGTCATTAAAACAAAATTATGTAAAATATTTATTTGAAATTTCTACCAGCCATTGATTTAGGCGAATAAAAAAAGCGCGAAAGGCGGCCACTGCTTACTATAATACAGAAGGAATTCCTCAGGAGCTAGTTTTTAAAAATAATATCTAGATTATCATATCAAAAAATTCTTTTAATTTTAACTTTACACCTATACGTAAAAGAGAGAGAGAGAGAGAGATTATCCAAACAATTTTAGTCAAAAGCAGGTCAGGTTTGAAAAATACTTTTTTCAAGTTGGGATAGAATGCAAAAAATTTGGGCTATCTTGAAACTTCTGATTACTTCATATAAAATCCAGAGTAGAAAAAGAAAAAGAATTTCTAAACACTAAAACTATATTAATAAGCCTAATAATAATAATATAATTATAAGCTTAAAAACTATACTAATAAACTTATAATTAAACTTTGAAAGTGTAAATAGAAATTATTCTTTTTTCTTTTAATTCCTTTTATCTTTCTTCGACACAAAGAGAAATAGTGTAAACGTCAAGAAAAAGGTGAAATCGATATATAGGCGAATATTCTCTTTTTATTCTCTTTCGTTAATAAAAAAAAATATATTTTTAGTTTTACATCTGTTGAGGAACACAATAAATAAAAAAAAATTGAGCAGACCATTGACATTTATTATATGGTTTTTACATCAAATCTGTAGATTTCTTATCAAGTTTTGAACGAAACCATTCAGAGGAAGTCTATCTATTTAGTATTAGAATATAAGTTAATACAATTAATGCAAAACGAAGAGAGCTGCAAGAAAAACATTTGTGCAGGCATAACATGTGAAATATAATCAAATTAGAAACACATTTCGTAAAGGGATGAATCACCTGCTGGTCTTTAAAAATGTAAATGCAATAATTAAAAAAACGCACCAATTTACATTTATGAGAATCAATATATGATTTTGCGACTGCCATTGTAGTTTTTTTTTTTTTTTGTCGAATTTCGGTTTTAAAGAGTGTCCAGAAAATACAGTTGGTTTTTTTTTTGTACTTGTTGCAATACAGACATTAATAGTTAAAAAATGGCAAAATTGCTCGTCAATAATCTCTTTCGTAAGTATTGTTTGCCGAAGCCATACAATTAATATGGTGCAAGTACGTTTATTAGAATGTATTTGAGAAGATTTCGGGATATCACTCCTGCTGGTTGTTATTAGATAAGCTAATTATTACCGATCAGCTAGACGACTGAAATTCGGTACACGGTCTATACACCGAATTTACATGTTTCTATCAAATTTTGAGCAAACTCCATATAGAAGAAGTATGTCCGTCCGGCTGTTCGAGAATAAGTTAACACGATAATAACAAAACGAAGAGAGCTAGACAGAAAAGATTCGGTTCGCAGATTTAACGTCTTTAGCTTAGACACCTGTCAAAGTTTAAGACAAAACTAATGAGCGGTTGACTGTCTGTCGGTCTGCAATTTTCAGAAACATGTTAAAGCGATAATTCAAAAACGCAGTGAATTAAAAATATCAAATTAGATATCTGATTTTGGGACAATAAGCACAGTTTCATTTCAAATCTTTATTTCAATTGATAGAGAGAAAAAAACATGTATAAAGCATAAATTCGATTTTTAGATACTATTAACCACAAGCCAGGGATTGATCTCCAAAAAACTCGCCAAGCATGGAATGATAGATTCAGTGAAAATAATGATTGTACGCCAATATCATGCAAGGCGTTCCCTGGCTTTACAAGTTTATTGGAGAATATGCAAGAAAGTTTTTGGGAGACACTCTTACTTGTTTAATTTTAAAAATATATCAACGGAATGCGGAACAAGGAGTAAAAAATTAAGGAAATCTTCCTTTACAATTCAGGAAATCTGGTAATTTTATCTTCATTAAATAATGCTTCTTATCCAATGTTATATCACTTCACTTTATTAGGGGAATGCCAATGGATACTCTTTTAATATATTCTAAAGATTATGTAGACACATACAATAATCACTCAGTAGGTACTACAATTTAATTAACATTTTGTTCCCATCCTTGCAATTGATTCACAATTTGTCTCTAACGTTCTTCAAGCGTAACATGGAGCCAATAGCAAATATGATGATCGTGAAACGACGCATAACCACTGCCGACGTTATCACACCTCAAATGAAGTCATTCCGAGGAAGAGCTCAGATAGTAGGGAAAACAAACAGTTCCGCTTCGTGATGCGAGGATTTTTTTCTGTGACGTCACCGCCCAAGGTTATGGAGTACGGCTCCTTCTTGTTTACGCGCCCCGCAGCCTTGAGACGCGCAGTTAATTTTAATTCGAACATACTACGCCTCTACGCATGCATAGTGAATATTCATAGACAGTGAAATGAACAGCTTTATTGATGTTCCTTCGCTTCTATCATTATTATCACTGCGCACATATATTTGTCACTGTTTAGTAAATGTAACTTAAGATTTGTTTACGCTTTGTAGTAACTTCAGACGACTAAGAGATCATGATTTTGTATTTAACAGTTTTCAAATAAAATAATGTTCTGGACAAAAATAGGTATTCTATATAAATAAAACTAAATATATTTATTGATTAATGCTAAGAATTTGTTTAAAATTTATCCATTTATAATTACAGAAGTAGATGCTCTCTGTTGATGATAAAGGAAAATGTGTGTGTGTTGGCACTTTGCAAGCCTGCCCGTTTGATCCATAGCGGTCAAACTTGGTATATATATCAATTTGTAATTTTATTAAATTAAAAATTAAGCAAATTTTCTTCGTTTTCCCGCAAGAACTTTCAAAAAGTACTAAGTATTACAGTACAAAAATAATTTTTACATCATCATAAAATTTAAATAATTATCTTTTAAATTATACCAATTTTTTGCCTTATAATTGTTTTTAATTTTTTAAACAATTTTTAAAAATACTTTAAGTATGTTTTATAACTATATACCTAATTGCTGAAATGAAACCCAAATAATCATCTTTATTTTTATTCAATTTTTATCCTGAATTTCTTTCATTGTTGACTATAAAAATATGATGATTCATCTTATTATTTCATGTTGAGTAAGTTTCAGTATGAGGCATGCTTTTAGTGAAATTATTGAATATTGTGGTAATTACAATAGAAATTTGAGTTCAGAAGTAAATATTGATGAATATTTTTTTAAATATTTGCATATTTTTAAACACTTTTATAGTATTGTTGTCTTAGCTTGATATTTTACTCTCTTATTGTAGTTTTATTAAAAAAAATTTTTACAGAGAATTTTGAATCAACTATATTCTACGAAACAAACAAAATTCAAAATTGAATATTATATTATAAATAAAATTATATTTTTTTATGAACAGCCTCGATTTAGCAACATGTTACTGAATATGAATTAGTTGAAATGTAATCACTTCCTGTTTAAAATTAAACTACAATTTTATTCCAAATAACAGAAATTATATAAGCGAATAACAAAATTAACAGAACGATGTCAGTCTTCTAAAATAATACGAATTACGAGATCATAAAAATTTGAAGCTTAAAACTGAGCCCTTAAAACTGAGTTACGTAGAAAAGATTCATTTGAAATTTTACCTAATCAATAATTATTGCGAACCAGCTGGTTGCCAAGAACGGCTGAATTCTTTCTATAAAAATGAATGCTTGTTTGTATCTTTTTTTACGCAAATCAATCATCTCTTCCGATTTTGATGAAATTTGCATCCACGTTTTTCAAAATAAAAGGAAGTTCATTGTCAATTTTTTAAAATAGATAATAAAACATATTAATTAAAAATTGAATAACTTTAACTGATTTTCAGCTATATTTTCTGAGAATATTATCTAAGAAATTTGTTTTTATACTATCTTAAAACTCAAAAATTATCTAGTAAATGATTATATTTCATTTTCGGACAATTTCTCTTCGAATTTTAATAATTTAAATAAATATTTTTGTACTCAATCTATAATAATGTTTTTAATATAATCATGAAATTCAAATTAAATTCCATTTTCATAAAGTCATTCAATCGTGTGCTTTTGCTAATGTTAAAAATTAAGATCAAAAAAAGTTTTTTGAAGGTATTAACACTGAAGTATGATTTTCCCTTCCGCTTTTATTTTGTGGCACATACACTTTTCATTCCAAAGCTCAGTAATTTGTAGTATACTGATTCCTTTAAACTCCTATTTTTCAAACTTATTCAATAACAAAGTGACATTTTAAATGAATGCATTAATATTAATATAGTTTAATAGCCAGGAAAGTTAATATTTCGTGCTAACTAGTTAATCGTCAAAGGCGGCTAATAAAAGTATAAAATTAAAAAAATAGTTCATTAAAACTCCATTTCATATTTTATTTTAACGATTAGACAAATATAAGAAGCAACATAATTTCCTACTAATTTTCAGAAATGTTGAAAAATGCAGGTTTAATAACTATTGTATCATTATGACTGTAATATTTTTTTATTAGCTTCCACCCGAAATTTCTTGAAATTTCTTTTCAGATTGATTCAATTTCTTTTTAAAAAGAGAAATTCAAAATTGCTTATACTGTACAAAAATGATTCAAAATTATTAAACTATCGGATTTTCCAAAATTGCTTGCAATTCTTCCATTTGAAATTCTAATCCAAAGTTCGCCCAAAATGATAATAATAGTAAAAATATATATGTTGGTGTTGTATTATCTGTATCTTTTTTTTTTTGTTGTTTAGATTGACGTTAAATCACTTTTCATCTCTTCTAAAATTCTAAAACAAAGACTTGCTAATTGTTTGTATAAATTCAAAACATATTCAAATTCCTTGCATAAATTCAAAAACTTATTTGCAATTCTGCCTATTATTTCAATCCAATGTTTCGCTTAGCTAATTAATGGAGCTGCAAAATATTATTAAAAATGTTCTGGTCCGCCGTGCCATCAGAAAGTACATTTAATCGGAGTAAAGAAGATACAAGAGAAATCAAGGCAGAGGTTTTAAACGCAAAGCTTAATCAAGCGCAAAAATAGGCTTAATCGAAGGCAGATTGATAATCGTTATGATTTGTCTACTGAAATTGATGTTCATATCTTCTAAAATTATCCTACAAAAATAGTCTTTATATAAGACTGAAAAAATGCCTTTCTAATGATATTAATTTCATTTTCACACACTTTTCCTTTTAATTTTATAATATTTTTAATTCAATTTGATACACTATAATGTGATAACGTTTTCAATAAAAGCATTAAATCGCATGATTTTACAAATCATTACTTCCGTATAAGGATTTTCATTTAGCAATATATACACGTTTTAATTTGCAGTAAAAGATTCAGTTGAATTCATGTTTTTCAGTCATGTCAAATTATAAGATGAAATATTTTTTTAAAAGTCATTAGCAGCCTAAAAAGTCTATAATCTGGGCGAACAAGCTTGCCTTCAAAGGTGAGCATTGCATTATTAAGTTTTAAACATTATTGTTTTTTTCTGTACCAAAAATCTCAACATACATATCAAAGGCGGCTATACAGTCCGAAATTCGGGTAGGATTTGTACTCTCTTGAACTAGGAAGTTAATTCATCATAAATTTAATATCTTTCTAATATATGTTCTTTTAATCGTTTATACAGTTGACTAATAACATTATTCTATGTAGATTTTACATGTCTACCATTTTTCTTTTGTAACAATAATGTCCTCAAATATGCGCTATGTTGTGTAAGATAACAAATTCTTCTAATAATTTGTAATTATTAGGGAAATAAGAAATACAAAGACGACAAAGTATTTGAAAATATGTTTAGTAACGCCAATTGTACGATCCAGAGGACGCTTTTCACCTGCGCTATACTTAAATTTTAACTTTAATAATGTTGGATGTGGGCATGTTTGCATCCTTTTGAAAATTTCGTCTCTTTTACAAAATGTTAGAGAAATGATGGATATTTTTGAAAGTTTTCAGCAATCTATGGCAACATATTAATATGGTCTGAAAATCTCCATCTGTACCGCAAATGTTAGAAAAATGCTGGATATTTTCGAAATGTTTCTCTAATCTATGCGCCCTCTGAGTGAAATGTACATAAAATGATTTGTTAACATTTGATTTGAAAATTTTGGGAAAATGGATAAGTGTGAGTACTGTTATGTGTAAAACATCGCCACATAAAATGCTTCAATCCATTATTGCTTTGTCATTTCCGCCATTTCAAACAATCTCTATTTCATGCAGATGACGTTTGTTGCCATACAATCTTGTGCGAGTTTGATTTGATTTTGCGCTTTTTTCCTGCCATAGCAGCCTGTACTCTGAATTTTGCATCATACATCTATAGACGCCTTATATTCGTGCCCTTATGAAACCAACAAATGTTTTCCTGGAAGTATTCCATTCTGGAATGACATTTGAATCGAACATCAGCTGACTTAACAGAACTTGCCTGTTCTCATGCCAAAATAATTGGCCCAAGCCAGGGTAGTTGGGTATGTTCATTCTTGTCATTTATTTATAAAGAACTTTCACTGTTATGCTTGAAAACTTCAGAACAATCTGACGCGCAGTAAAGATTTTACAGTGCCATGAAATTCTTTTCCGTTTGTTTGGTATTTTTACGCGGAATTTAACGAATAAAATGACCTTAACCACTTTGCTGCAGAGATTTTAAATAGTATTTAACTGAACACGTGAATAACTTGTAACTATTAATAGTTAGCAATTTATTTTAAAGACAGAACATCTTTTCAATCTTTGAAATTATTTTTGAATAATCTATTTGAGAGTCAGCATGATTAATGATTCTGGAAGATGGCATGGATTTAAAGATATTTTGATGTCAATTTTTCACTCTCATCTCGTGGAATTATCACCAGCTCCCGCATAAACATGAAGAAAGTGAAACCATCGATTGAAATCAGAAATGACTTACTCTTAGAGTAGTTCGATTGTTTAATATTGTTCGATTATTTAAATATGTAGAGGGACGAGACTCTTTATTATGTGTTATGCCATGGATGAAAGAATGAGTTCAGTTTCAGGAACTACTTTTTATTAGCGGGTTAAGTTCCACGGCACAAAAATTTAACACAAGCATATTGAAGAACAAGGCATAGAACAAATACACACGGTAAGCAAGGACAACACAAGAGACCAGAATGAGGAATCATGGGAAAACATGGCTCTTGATAGGTGGCTCTAGTAGCGCCACCTATGAAGAAAGGAGAAGGCAGTAATTGTAACCGCTACAAATATAAAATTTTCAAGCATAATGAAATAATGTTTAATAAGTCGCAGAATATAGTCTTTTCTGTGGGTGTTTTAAACTATTGGAATGTTTTCTTTTTTTCGAATTAGATCATTAGTTCTTTTTGTTTTTATTTATTTGTTTTTTTACTGGCTTTTAATTAGGCAGAATGATGTTGCTAGTTACTATTATACAATTTTTGTGACCATATATTATTAGTGGATTTGAGAATTCTGCGATCCAAGTAATGCACATTATGAGGACCTCTTTGATTTTTAAATTATTCATATTAATTGCACATTTTCTCTCATATTTCAATACACGTTTAATTTTATTAGCATGTTAAAATTGATTTTAATTTATATTTCATTTTAGAATTTTTGTGAAATTCTACTGCTTTAATTTATTTATGTTTATAAGATACATATAATAAAAAATGATTTTAGGACAAAAATTCTTGTAAAATGAAACATAATTATTAATTAATGATTCCAATATTTACAAATATAAGCCTTTAATTGCAATGAAAAATTAAGGAGAAATGATAAAATTCAAATAAATATAATATATAAAAAAATTACATTTATTTGAAATTTACTTGCCATTCAAATGGAATGTAGCATAATCAATTAATACATAATTAAAATCACAATATATTATAAAAAATAAGCATTTATACATTAATTAATGATTTCAATAATTCAATATGTATACACAATGAGCTACTAATATTTTATAATTCAAAAAAGTGTATTTCATACTATTTTATTTATTTGAGAATTGATTAATAGCATTGTTAATATTTTCTGAAGTTTCAAAATTCAGCTTATTTTTTAATTGATTAAAATTCTAATTAAAATTTTTAAAAAATCGCTCCGAGTAGCATATTTTCTCCCTCCGAGGTATAAGTACTTAGTTTGGTGGCTGTAGGCAAAACAGTTTGGCCTGTAGAGAGGCAGCACACACACTTTCATCTAAATTATAAGATGATTACGAAAAAAATTAATTAAAAATATTATTATAATATTTATAATTTAGAGAATTTATACTTTTTGCAAACATATAAGTAGTCTAGTTTCCAAAGAAATAATTATTTGATAAAGTTGATTTGTCGGAAATCCACAGCTGATTTTTATATTCTTTCTAAAACATTTTAATAAACTGATTATTAGATAACAGCAATTGTTATTTAGAATTAATCTACTTGTAAAAATATATCTTAATATAGATAAAAGTCATTATTTTTATACATGTATGCTTCTCCTACACAACTAAGTTGAATTAATCAAATTTTGTTCATTTATTATTTAAAACAAGAAAAAGAATACTATCAACTTTTTATTTACAATAACCAAAATATAATTTAATTAATAAAAATTTGATATAAATTTTGCTTTTTTTTCGAAATAACATCAGAAGAAATTAAAGCAGAAGAAGCCAACTTCAAAACCATCTTAATATACAGTGTCTCACAAAAGTGATAGGACACTTGTGCTTTACAAAAAGAAACTGAAATAAAATAAATAAATAAACATGTACAAAAATTTTTTGGGTGTGTTTCATATTTAAAGTTAGTAACAATTATTACATAACATACATTTTGTCAAAATATTAAAACATTAATTTAATAAAAATACAATTGTTTAGAACGGAGCAAAAAATGGCTCACATAAGTGATGGGACACTTACTTTTACATCAAATATTTATCCAAAAATTTTACTTTTTAAAAGGTTTTAATATTTTGTTGGATTTCCTTTTACTTTTAAAACATGCTTTAATCTTCTTGGGATGGATTCGACTAATTTTTTGTGATTTCTGGAGTGATTTGAGCCCATTCTTCTTGAAGCACCGATTTTAATTGTTGTTTTGAAGAAAAGGTGTGTTTACGAATTCTTGATTCCAATTCTTGCCAAATATTCTCTATGGGATTTAAGTCTGGAGATTGTGGTGATGTTTTTATTATTTCAGGACAGTTATAAGGCAGCCAGAGTCTAACGTTCAAAGCAGTGTGCTTGGGGTCATTGTCCTGGTAGAATTTAAAATAGTTATGAAGATTCAATTTTCGTGCTGAAGATTTCAAATTTTGCTTTAAAATGTCAATATACTTGTACTGATCCATTATACTGCCAATATAAACATGATTACCAACTCCAGCGGACGACATACACCCCCATACCATAACTCCTCCACCACCATGTTTTACTGTTGGCACCAAGTTCTGTTTTCGAAATTCTTCCCTGGGTTTTCTCCACACCAAGATTCTACCGTCAGAACCAAATATATTAACTTTACTCTCATCAGCAAATATAACTTTATTCCAGTAATCAGAATTCTTATTTATGTTGGATTTTGCGAAAGCTAGTCTGAGTTTTCTATTCTTTTCACTTACGAAGAATTTTTTTCTGGCTACTCTACCGTGATATCCAGCAGATTGAATTGCCCTTCTAATAGTCTCAGGATTAACAATTATTCCATATAATGCTTGTAAATCAGCAGCAACTTTAAAAGCACTCTTTCTTGGATTTTTTTTAATATTTCGAACGATAATTCGCTGTATTCCATTGGATAGCTTTGATGGTCGGACAGGTCTTCTTTTATCCTGAATAATATGATTCTTTTTATATCGTTTAATGATATTGAAAACTGTTGAAGGACACAAGTTAACTGTTTCAGCAGTTTTTCTAATAGATTTTCCAAGTTCAATATGCAAATTAATAACTAATTTTCGAATTTCAGGCGAAGTTTCTTTTCGTTTAGCATTCATGGCTGCACAGACTAAAAAACGCAAAAATTCCAAAACAAACTAGAAAGAAATACTGCAGACGATTTTATAAATTATTGCCAATTGCTTTTTAGTAAAAATAAAACCATCAAAAATATTTTTATTGCTCATTTCAGACGATTTTTGTTGCATATCTAATGGTGTCCCATCACTTATGTGAGCTATTTTTTGCTCCGTTCTAAACATTGTATTTTTATTAAATTAATATTTTAATATTTTGACAAAATGTATGTTATGTAATAATTGTTACTAAATTTAAGTATGAAACACACCCACAAAAAATTTGTACATGTTTTTTTAATTTATTTTATTACAGTTTTCTTTTGTAAAGCACAAGTGTCCCATCACTTTTGTGAGACACTGTATACAATTTTATCATTTCAATAACAATTTCATCGTTTCACAATATATTGCCAATTGTTATTAATTTATTAATTACAGTTCGATTAAAATTAATGGTAACTTCGAATTACTTACCATTATTTTTAAATTTCTGTTTTATTGTAATACCTGCCATTTGTTTTAAAATAATGATTTAATAGTGCCAAACAAGCAGACATTAATCAATTGCTCAAGTGGAGACAAGACAAGTAAAACTCTAGAAATTGAAACAGATGTTCGATGCCAGAGCGTTTCCAAATTATGTCAAATATTTTATTTTTTTATCCATGGAGACACCAGAAAAACTATTTCGTAGATAATTTACACTACATTGTAATTAAAGTTTTTGCCTTTCGAATGATATCCATTTCATTTCTTTGCATTTTTTTAATGGTTATTAATTTTTCAGAAAATACAACGCAGACGATTTTGAAATACAAGAATTTACTCCTCTGTTGTGTAACGTTCAACTTTAAACAACTAAGTACTACTATTTTTATTTTTTATTTTTTTTCCACACTGCTACTTTCAAAGGGTTTTTGCATATTATAATAAATTTTACAATGTGCTAAAAATATTATGCGAAAAAGCTTTTTATGCTAAAAATATTATACAATAAAGGATTTTAATCCTGAACAACGCTGGGTATAATATCTGGCATAATAAAAAGATATATAAAAGTCATAACTATTTATTGAAAGATTTATTGTAAGGTATAGTGTTATTTTATTGAGATGCAGAAAACGGCTAAATTTTATTTTAACTATAGTCGCAAAAAATAAATCATAAATGAAGCGATTTGAAAGATTTTTCTGTTAATTTATATAAAAAATCTTATTTCTTTTCATAGTTTCTGCTAATCAATTTTCAAGAAGTTTTTAGAATGTTCTTAGCACAGATTTCTAGAATACTTAATTGTTTAATGTTTGATAGATTATTTTTTGTTAGAATTCGTATTTAAATGATCATAAATCTTAAGTTTTAAATTGACTAAAACTGAAATTATGAAAATATTTCTAATTTAAATACAAAACATTTATATGAATTAAAAATAATTGAATATTTTCGATAAATAGACTTCTGATAACAGATTATTGTTGAATGCTAATCGTCGTTTTTAAAATAGCATTTTGTGTTCAAAATTATTTATATTTATTTAAAATTATTTCATTAAAGAAGTTGAAATAAATGAACTATATGAAATGAAATGAATGGACTATCTTTCAGGAATTTATAGATTAGTTAATAGTAAACCTAAAATCTTTCAGTTTAATTCATGAGAATCAACTTTTGTTTTGAAATAAGAGTATTTTTTTTTTTTTGAGATTCCTTCACAATATCGAAACTTTTTTAACATTATTTTAATAAGTTAGATGCCATTAGACGATAGGTTGTAGTTTAAAAACTTGATTAAACAGAAAATATTCATGCGTTTATGAAATTTTCATGAAAACCATTGGTCTCTATTTCTTCTTAGCAATTTTTTCACAATTCTCAGAATTAGGAAATTTCAGAAGGAAAAAAAAAACAGTTTTAACTTTTACTACGGCATGATAAAGAATTTTTTTATTGCGAATTGTTAACATATTAATTTAATAATCTTTGAGAAGAAATGATTAGCTAATCATTATATATTTGTTGATTATAGTCAAACCATCTCGCATTATTCTTTTTCATCATATTTATGACAAAAAGTTCTGTCATAACGTATCATAGAATCGATGCATTACTGAGTATTGCACTCTGATAGTTGATATTTTTTCTCTTTGAAAAATCTTCCTACTTTTTTGTAGTCTGATTTTCTTTAATGCATTATGTGGACCAATAATTCTAAATCTCTGAGCCTTATGTAGAAACGGAATGTATCCAGAAAAAGAAGTGAAAAAAGGGTAGTAAAAAATTGAAATTATAATAAGGAAATGTGTCTTTAAGTATGATTAAAATAAACTGGTAACTAAAGTTCATTCGGGACCCTGTAGAATTCATACATGATACATGGCAGGGTATTGGTGAATATTGGGGGAAATGCAAGAAAGAATGAATAAGTACAACTAAATAAATAGAAAATAATAAAATAGTTGCTTTTTAAAAATAAAAAAAATCTGAAAGATTTAAAGAGAACATGCATATTTTGATATAAATTCTACAATTTTTATTTAAGCCTGATTCATTCAAAGGGTTTATATTTCAGAGACTATGCAATATGTAGTAAAAGGCTGAGAAAATGAATTACTCAGTAGCTGATTTTTTATCAAAATTAAGGTTAATTATCTCTTCATACATTTTTAAAATTAAATGCATAAATGACCTATTTTTTGTTAAATAAAATTTGGCATAATCGGAGTCACTGAATTCAAATTCGAAACTCTTTTTCAAATTACCACAAAGAATGAAAAACTTTGACTTCCATGCTTCGACTTTGAAATTTGAAAAGGAGCAATCAGATCATAAGTTGTTCTCATGTTCAAATCTTCAGATTAAAATTACAAGATCCATTCCAAAATCATTCTCATACTGTTTCAAAACGGACTTCAATATAACCTAACTCACTAAATGAGTTGCATTTTATTCTTCATACATGCATTTCAGAAAAAAAAAATCTTTATATAACAATTATATAAGGGACTTCGCGGTCTTCGTAAGTGGATGTGACGGAAATTTTTCCATCCTTCGCTCTGTCAGTTGACTTCCCGTGCCATATTTATGGTGAGGAGTGAGAAGAAGCATGCCAGGAGATGTATAAACATCCGCCCCCGGCTTCATTTGGTGCAGAAAATTAAGAACATGCATCATCACTCTTTGCGCTCCAGCCATAAATCACTGAGGAAGATTGCTTGCAGATCGAAGGGGTAAATGACTCTAATTTTAAACAGAATATTCCTCCGGGATTCTTGGGAGGCAGTGCGAAATGTTGGGGATGTTTCAGTATTTTCATTCAGTGCCTTTCTCTTTTTGTGCGTTTTGTTTGTTTGACAAAGTTGCTGCTCTAAGTTAATTAATTGCTCATACCTATTTTTACAAACTGCAGCAAGAGTACTTTTTGATGATAACAAATGGAAAAAATGTGCAATGCCGGCAATTTCGAAATGGGAACAATTTGAGTTTTGACAATTGGATTATTCCAGAACTGAATATGAAACTCTCACTTATAAATATGTGATCATGAGAGGTATGATTTGGTTAGAGTAACTGGAAATGTTGGATATTAATGTTACAAGTGCGAAATAACTATGTTTAAATCTAAGGAAATTTTATATTTTTAAAAAAATTTAATGGAAACTGCAAATTTTCTGTATTATGTGCTTAACATTTTTCTTTCATGCGCATTGTTTTCACTTCAAAGAAGTTTTTCATGGTCCCATTTACGTCCTTCCGAAAGTTTTACCGTAATTTTATATATAATTAAGAAAGCACATCTATAAACAGATTTAATTAAAAAGTTTTTAAAACATACATGTATAAGTGTATTGTACATTAGAAATTTTTAAGTTACATTTTATTTTTTCATCTTGAAACCTATTTTCTTCAAACTCGTTATTCAGATGATGCCACTGGTGTAGAATCAAAATTTTACTAAATCAATCGATTTAGCTGTTGATTAATAATTCATAATTAAATTAAATTAATTGAAAATCTTAAAATTGCGTATTTTTACCGAAAGTATACAAATGTCAAAAACTTCAAAACTCTGTCTGTTATAAAAATGTGCCAAAAAAATCCAATAAAAAATTTTGTTTATACAAGCATAAATCTATTAATTTTAAATAAAAGTTAATGCTAATGTATTATAAAAGGCAAAAAAAAAAAGAAGAAGAAGAAGAAGAAGAAGAAGATGAAATTAGAACGAATCATAAATAAAAAACTTTCTTTAAAAGGAGAATTTTAATTGAAATTTTTTAAATCCTCTTAATTTGTCTTAACTGTTTTAATATTTCAGAATATAAAAGTAATCCTTAGTAAAAACAGAAGAGCAATTTAGTTATTTTTTTATCGCTTATTAATAATATCTCATAAGATCAAAAAAATTAAGAAATGAAAAAAAAAGATATATATAATTTTTTTATAATTTAGAAAATATATATAAATGTATTGCAAAATAAAACAATAAAATAAAAGGAAATTTTTAATGCTTTCGCTATTGATTTATTTTGAAATATTTAAAATTAATTTTAACGTCCTAATTTTTTGCGCTACCATTCACAAAACAAGTTTATAAAGGACTGCACAAATATCGGAAAAAGTTCTTTAACAAAAATTTAATTTCGAGCTGCTCCGATTTTGGTGTTCTATGAAGTGTTTTAATTGCTATGAGAATTCTAATGAGCATAAATAAAATTGTTTTTATTATTGTTTATGAAAACGAAAGCTGTCAGTTTAAAGATTACAGATGTTTACAAAATTTAAATTGCATTATAAATCTAATTCGATTTCCACAAAGATCTTGCTAGAAAAAAAATTTAATCCCGGATAAAATTCAGTTTTATGAATGGGATAATCTTCATTTTTGAAAAATATTTCATACTAATAATCTCATTTCGCGCCGCGACTAAAGCGAACTCCTGTATTATTCATTCTGTCGACCTCCCCCCTCTTGAAAACGAGACCTTGTCCCGACTGCATCGACCGGGCGTGTCATGAACCCCTATTAATTCCTCTCCCTGAGCTTCGACCTTGACATTGAGACAAGTGGCGCATGCGCCAGCCTGTCAGAAATGGATCCCCTCGCCTGCCAAGATCTTCCGCTTCCTCCCATGTGAAGACTCTTCCAAGTCTAAATGGGTCTCCTGATCACGCTTCACGGAGCGGGGCTTTGCTGAAATACTTGGCAACTGAAGTCTTCTGCAATGGCTACTGAAAGGAAACTGCCTCTCAAAAAAGGAATTTTCTGCTGTTGTTGTTTATTTTCTTCTGATCAGAAAATAAACTACGTGAAGTACTTGGGAATGTTCTGCTTGATAAAAATAAAACATTTTCTGTAGTAACTGAAATAGATAAATCCTCATCATGTTGATTATATGAGAAATAGACAATTTATATTAATGGTGATTGTACTGAGAAAAAATACAAAAAAAAAAACAACGGATGAGAGCTTTTTAGCATTTTCTTCAGGTAGCCCTTACTTCGCATTAAACTATGGGCAAGGTGAATCCCACAAGTGTTCAAATTTTTATTTTCAGAGTCTCGTATATGAGATTTTGGGCTTTGTAGTATAGCAAAGCAATATAGCAGTATAGCAAAGAAAGACTAATATGTATTTTGGATACCCTTTTTTGACCGACCGAAACCAAAATTTCGCATAGAACTGCATGGTAACATAAAACTTCGTTTATTGAAGTCGCTGCATGTTTGAGTTATTTTCCTATCACCCGTACGAAATAATTTATGAGCCGACTGATGGTCAACAGTCAGATTAACAGATTGTGTCAAAGTTCGGTAAAAATGCGATCTTTAGATGCTAAAATCATGTACCAAATTTCATTCATTTGAGTTCTTTCGTTTTACCACGTTTGAATGCACGTGTTGGTGCAGATCGATAGATAGTTAAGAAATAGATTCAAAATTTTATGCTTTGTGCACATGCAGCCATCTGCATTTTAGATTCTTAATCTGTGCACAAAATTTTATTTAACTAAGTTCTTATGTTTTGTATTTATCACGCTCGCGTTTATTAGGACAAACAGAGCAAGCCAGATTCCTTTTGTATGGATTCATTCAAAATTTGAAAGAACATATTTGGTGTAAAAACTTCATTCCAAATTTCATTTGCCTAGCTCATGACGTTTTTATGTTGTCATGTACACAGACAGACAGTAGAACAGAGGGATGTATATAATTTCAAAATTATTTTTTTCTCACCTCATGGAGCTCTGAAACGGGGAGATTCATTAAAATATCGAGTTCGAATGTTTTAACAATTATATATATATATATAGCATGACACATTTTTACGCTTTTCTATATTTATCTTATTTTTAAATATTGCTCTTAACTACATAGGTAGCAATGATGCTCATTCATAGAAAAAAAACGAAACTGTCGCAATGAACTTGAATATAAATCCAGCAATAAAATAAAAAAAATGTCCTTGTAAAATATATTTAAAAATATCTTTAAATTAATTTATTAAAATTAAAGAAATAATTGTAAAGAAATATTTATATTAATCAAAAGCTATTTTAGAAAGTCTAAAGGGAAGTGAAAGCGATTCATTTTGAGATATAGAAATGCTTCTAAGTATATAGAAAATGCATCAAACTTCCGATTAATTGTAATTAATCAAGAATTTAATCACAGATTTTAAAATTTTTTGTAGAAGAAACCATATGGCAAATATTGTAGCTCTAGGACTGAGTTACGACCTGTTTCGAGTTTTGATAGATTTTATCATCATGAATGTCGCTTCGTACAATTTACATCTGGTATACCACCCTTTAAAAGTTATCTCGTTGAAAAATGTAAAGAAAGGATTATTGCACAGCATGCGCTTACGTTATACTTAATTCATAACCATGCCCGTTTATTTGGAAAATAAAATCCAGGTTCTGTCGTTTGGTTGAATTGAACTAGGAAAACGTTATATTTAAAAATAATGATTTTCTTTCGTGTCTCAGTCTTATATGGAATGAAATATGATGATCTATTTCTTTATACAATATGAAAGTTGATCAAAAAATAAAATTTATATAATAGCAACCAGCGCAGCAATCGCTGCTATGATTAGTCTAGTGAGGTCAAGTATCACCCATGGCATATTATGATTTTTTCGCTCTCAAGTGTAATCGGTAACTTTCCAACTGCAAACGGTGCCCGAATCATGGTGTTTTTTCTTTTTTTCTTTTTCTTTTCTTATATTTTTTTAAATGGCATTAATATACCAACGTTTTGTTTATTTGGAGGCCTTTAAAGCCTGGCGCTTGGGTCATCCATAATCTTAATACACCTCCCTCCTATCCTTATATCACTGTCTACCATACTACTTTAAAAAGAGCAGAAGCAAGTAAAATTGTATTCATATGTTTCAAGAACGCAAACCGCCAATAATTGAGTCTTTTAAGCATTATCCCTCCAATGAATTTAAATAATGCCGAAAACACTTCATTCATGGACAAATAGTTGAACAAATCTGACTTCATTAATGGACAAATTATGAAATGGTTGGACAAATCTGACTTCATTAATGGGCAAATTATGAAATGGTTGGACAAATCTGACTTCATTAATGGAGAAATTATGAAATGATTGAACAAATCTGACTTCATTGATGAACAAATTATGAAATGGTTGGACAAATCTATAATATGTTATTTCCAAAATGGAGGTTCAAGACGAACAGACTATTATAATATTTCATTTGACAATGAAAGAACAATTATTGTTTTTACATCTTTTCAAGACTACTTCTGTATCAACTTAAAATTTCGCACTGAGTCAAATAAAAAAAAGAAAATATCCAAGATACAAACAAGATAATAAGATATTTCAAGGATACTAACAAGATCTTCCACCCCATCTAAGCCTGACTGTTATGAAATATTTACATCATATAACACTTCGGTATGTGTACGTGCATCATAATTGTCCACCATCACTCACATTACCCAGCCGCGGTTTCTTGTTTACATTAGCAGCAGGAAGAACGGCTGCGTTAGTTATTTGCATTCTAGCTGGGTAAGCAATGCATGCGTTTGAAGATGCCTAACATGTTTCAAATCGTTACTTTCGACCGCAATAAATGACTCGGAGTCTCTTTTTGCGTCATTAGTAGCACTTTTTATCTTTATCAAATTAATTTACTAAGGACAAGTTGGCCTTATTTAGCTTACACCAAAATGAGCGTGATTAAAATCCTATTTACTTTTGTACCAAGAGTTTCAAAATCATTTATTGAAATTAAATTTATTGAAAGTTATTTCAAATGGAAAATTATATTTTAAAAATATTATGATAAAACAGATGAATATTCTTGGTTAACAACAATTTTTTTATTAGGGTTTTAATTCTTACCTTGGCTACATTCACTACTTATATACAGTAGATAATTCGAACAAAGACTGTTTATTTAAAAATGTATTAAAATGATAAATAGAATCTTTATTCTTGGGCTAAAGAAACAAAGCAAAAAAAAAATGTAATTTTCTCTTGAAAAGCCATTATGTTTTATTTCCATAATCCCAATTCAAATTACACTATAGTGCCATTATTATTATTGGATGCATAAATAAAACTCCACTCCTTTTTTAGTTAAAAAATGTTTTTTATAAAAAATAAAGATAGATTTATTCAAAATATTCCTCCTCTATCAAAAATAACATTTTTGAAATCTTTTTGGAACAAACGAATTCTACGAAATAAATTCTATTTGTTGAAATGCATTTCAGTTATTAAGCCAATTTTTGATATCTATGTTGGAATTGACCGCCTTTTTAGAATGGGCTCTCTGCATAAAGTGAATTAAATAGTAGTCTGATGGAGCAACATCTGTTGAATACGGCGGGAAAGGTAACGCCAAACCTTTAAATATCGTTTTCCCGATTTATTTACAGATAAGCAGTTTTATTAACAACAACTGCTAAAAACGAGCGGAGTCATAATTATACACCCAATATTTCTACCAATGCCATTATTATTCGTAAATTTATCTCAAAATTCAACAGATATGGTTTCATAAGTTCCTTATTCACCCGAATCAGCGCCACATGACTTCTTTTTTTCTTATTTCCATGGTTTAAATTGTCTCCTCATGGTCACCATTTGTTAGTCAATGGATATGCAATAAAAGAATATCGGCACGAATCCTGAAGGAAATTTCGGGAAGTAATTGAGGTATGTTTCGAGAATTAAGAAGGAAAAATTCAGTGGCAAAAGGAGAGTGAAGTGCAGTAAAGGATTATTTTGAGGGCAATGCAATAAAAATAGGCCAAATATGGTTGCCATTTGTTTTATAGCAGCATGCCCACTTCTGTTTGATTACCAAAATATTTTCGGATAATATATACAAAAAATAAAGAAATTCAAGAAATCAAATCAAATCCAGAGCAGACAAATAATGTAACAAATGATATTAGAAAAAAGGAATTTCTGCATCTATTCTCAGGCATCGTTGTGTGATAACATCGCAAACTTCATTTGTCAACCCTGCTTTTATTTTTAAAGTTTACTCTTAATTATATTGCAGTAATAACATGAATGCAAAAAAATGTTAATGTAACTGCAACTCTAATGAAATGCAACCGCAACACTAATAAATTAAAAACACAGTCATTAAAATGAAGAAAATATTGCTGTAAAATACATCAGAAAAATTTATCAAGGTTAGGAAAAGATGTATCGAAATAAATCAGAGAAAAAAAAATAATGCTTTGAATTTTAAAGGCGCGCAAATACGGTTTTTGGGGGAAATAAATTGAGGAATAACTTCTATAAAAAATCTAATTAAGTTTTTGAAAATCCACTTCTTAATGAGCTCCTTACTAGACAAGAAGTAACTATCTAACAAATTTAGTAGCAATCTGCCATATAAAGTTAGTGTATTGACTTTACATGCGCCTCAATCTCAGGAGACACCCGAGCACAAGGCGAATCTGATTGGTTAGTTCAATCACATGACTTCAAACTATACGTCATGGAAAATCTTCTGTTGGCTATTTATCTTTCCTTTTGGCTAGTAGATGCGTATTTTGGCGAAATTAATTTGGAAATAGATATCGGTACTGTAGTATTTTGTTTTGTAATTCAGTTGATTAAAATTTTACACTCACATCTGTTTTATAATAAAGCTAAAATAGAAGAAATCAGGGTCTGCTACATGTTCCTAAGTGTGCTCTCAATTCTATATTTGAAAAGAAAATATTATGAACTGTTATTATATAGGTTTATAAATGTTGTTTAGGTTTATAAATGTTGTTTAGGTTTATAAATGTTGTCTTTCTATAAAAATGAAATGTACAGATATATAAAACTCTCACTGGATCTATTTTAACATATGTATGTGTTCAGAACTTAAGGCAATAACTTCACAGGGAGAAGCTCTTATTTCTATATTTGAAAAGAAAATATTATGAATTGTTTTTTTTATAAAATGCGTTTAAAATAACTGCGTTTTTTTAATAAATTTCAGCGCCGCATAACTCACATTTGAATTCCATGTTTATTCCTCATCCTTGCAATACGAAATAATTCTTACCGCTTCGCAGATAAAAATTGGTTACTGTAAAATTGGCGGAAAATGAATTTGGCGGTTTTCAATGCACTGATCTGACTAACCAATCAGATTCGTCATGTGCTCGGGTGTCTCCTGAGATTGAGGCGCCTGTATTGACTTTTATGTCATATAAA
Organism: Argiope aurantia; assembly: GCA_026543865.1. Lineage (NCBI taxonomy): Eukaryota > Metazoa > Arthropoda > Arachnida > Araneae > Araneidae > Argiope > Argiope aurantia. Next base: position 427,843 of record JAPMOR010037143.1, on the reverse strand, counting down.
CGCCGACCAAACAACAATAACCGTGAAGAATTTTTTTCCATAATGTTTAATCAAATATATCGCAATCTGCAGATATTATAAATGTTATTTTTTTTTATTAAAAACAGGCACCCATATTCATGTACATCATTTAACCCAGGGAACGCCAAGTTGTCTAATTGATAACAAAATTAAAAAAACGCTTACAGAATGGATAAATTGAATATTGAATAAAAGTAATGCAACTTACTTAGAAGGTTAAAATAAAAACGTGCCATATTTAAACATTATAATCCTTTGAATTTTATTTAATTTTAATTCTCATGAATTTGAATGCTTTACCACTTGCACCAATGCATTATTGTACTGGTGAGAGATGATGTAAAAGGTATTGTGAACCAATAAAATATTTAATGCATTTCTTCAAAAATGAATCGATTTTCCGTCTACTTTTCGAAGATTTTGTGGTTACGCTTTTTATAATTAATTTATGGTTATATAAAAAAAACCACTACCGGCAAAATACGTGAACATTTACTAATACGTACTGACATTTACATTTAAAAAGGATTTTTCGCTATCAACCTTGCTTTGCTTTAAATTTGCACTATTTTTACATTTTTATTAAATAATCTTTTAGTCAATAGATTCATGCGCCCAGCACGTGAATTCTAATTCTCGGGTGAATTGCATTACCATTTCAAATCAATCTAAAAATCAAGAAATCGGATTCCGTGGATATATCAATAATTTCTTAGACAATATATTATTTTGTTTCTGAATATAATCTGTTTACAATTCCAAATTAATCTGTTTGCAATATTTATTTAAAATAATGACAGCAACGACAGCTGAAAAAACAAAAATTCGCAAATGGATATTGACGGCTGTTACTGATAATAAAGACAGTAAAGGTGTGCCACTCAATACATCGAGAAGTTCTTGGATTTTAAGCAAGATGGACTGTCCAGCAAACCTGTAATCATGCTGGTTTTGAAAAAACTTTTAGAAACCGGAAATTTGGTGAAAAAAGACGGAAAATACGTTATTAAGAAATCTAAAAGGAAGATTCCTGGCAAAGACATGAAAAGATCCAAATCGCCTGCGAGATTTGCTGGTCAGAGTGCTAAAAAACAAAATTTTGCTACAAAAAGTCCAAACAAGCTTCAAAAACCGATGAATGAGGATAATTCTTGAGTAGGAAAATAGAAAAAGAATCATCATATGTATTAAATTCAAATGTACTGAAACCTTTATATTTTTACTGATTTAAATAAATATTCATGTAATTTTCTTTATTGAGCTTTTAATTTTGGGAAAAACCTATTAACTGCAATTTGTGATTGTTATGTCTTGAGAATATCTGTTACTATAATAAATTTTTAAGAAACCAGTCAATAAATTAAATAAGGCGAAATATTTTCGGAAATTATTTAAATCGATTTCAGAAAGCGACAGTATTGTCAAACTTTAGTTATTCTAAGCAATAATTCGCCAGATTTGATACTATTTTAACATGGTTAAGGTTTTAACTATTGGCGAAATTTAATCTAAATTGGCGATGGGAATAAAACTTTACCTAAATTTTACTTATTAGCTTAATATATATTTAAATAATTTATTTTAAAGAATTTTTTAAATTATAACTAAAAAAAATAGTTGTATTTTATTACAATTTGGGTAAAGACTTACTATTAGTGTCCGGCTTCTCGTCAACTGGTCAAAATTTTGCTAACTTTCCAAAAAAAAAGTGAACATTTCGCCAGAAATGTTCACTTTCGTCATAAATACAGAGTAATTCAACTTTGGCGACAGGACATTAGTCCTAATTTGCAATTATAAAATTTTCTATTAAATTTTTAAACAAAGTAAACGTTGGCATTATATTTAGAAGAAAATCGTAGAATAGATGGGCATAATTTTTTAAGGGTTTTTACTTAGTTTGTTAAGTGCAATAAAAAAATGTCTTCCGGTCCGTTTTGAAACAAGAAAAAGAAACAGAAATATAGAGCACGGTTAATAAGTTGAAATTTGCAAAGATCTAAGTAATCATTACTGGTTAATTAAATTTCATTTAAAGAGAATTTACAATTAATAACTTAGAATGCTGTGCTCTATCTGCGCCAAGGCATAAGGAATCGTCTTATCTCCAGCATGACTTTTTTTATAACAGTCAATGCGCTTCTTGGCATTGTTTTGGTAGTGTAGAAATAGGTATGCATTAATGGAACGGATGTATAATATTCTAAATTCCACCTTATAAGTCTTTTTTTATAGATGCTAAACATTAGCAAATGGAGTAAGCTTTTATTTTTACGACCCCTTTGATAGATCACCAAAAAAAGTAAAAGCATCGCCAACTGAAGTCGTCGGCGATAAATCATTAACAAATGATATTATAATACAAATATCTTGGCATCTTTATAAAACAAAGCGTGGCGTAATCTGAAAATCACCAAGTAAACCGGTTGGGGGAACGTAAACATCAAGTACCTAAATTGATTTAAACTTTTGTTTAGATTTCAATATCAATAGGAAAATTGTTTTAAATGAATTGGAACACTACAAATAAAATAACAGAGCGTAAGACGTAATATTAGTGTCCGTTTTTTTGCCAAACACATTGATTGGCTGACACAAAATCGCGTCAACCTTCTAAAAACTTGTCAAAGGTTCACCATTTAAGATAGCCATAATCAATGATAGCAGAAGGCTTTTAGGATTGCAGTGAAAATCGACCGGATTTTATTTGATGAGAAATCGTCCCAAATAATTCTAATTTGGCGATTGGGCATTAATTTTAAGTCTAGCCTAATAGAATGTTTTCTGAGATACTGATTGCGAAAATAGATACAAATGTTCGATAATCAATTGAAATTATTTTTTAGATTATCTTTAAAAACATTTGTAAAATAATTTACAATATTGCAATTAGTAAGTGGCATTCGAAGTTTAATATGATTGTTTCATTTCCAGTGGCTTAGTAGGGTTAAATTGCGTCCTTAGAGAGTATTTTTTCTTCTTTCTTCTATACGAGAATTGGCTTTAAAAAAATTACATAAATGCACTAAGACTTTTTGGCCTTCTTTTCCTTTAATTTTTCAATGAAAAAAAAAAATACCTATTTACTTCTTATTTTTAGACTTTTGATTTAGCAATGCAATGTCATTGAAGTATTTCTCTAAGACGAATTTGTATCTTTCAGAAACTACTAGACAAATAAGCCTTAAAATTTCTATATAATTTACGAAGCCTAAAATTTATTATAAAGGTCTGTATACCTTTAAAGTTACCTGAATTTGAAAAAAATCTCAGCCATATAGCGAGAAATAATGAAATAAAGAATAGTTTTAAGATTTTTATAGAAAACATGCAAAGATGTCAGGTTAAAATAAATTAATTGAATTTAATAAAATAGAATTATGCAACTATAATGCATAAATTTTTTTCCCAAGATAGTAAATATTTTTAATCTTTTAAATCACTTTGCGTTTAATATTTCACAATTTTTTCCTTTTCAATTTTTTAATTTGAAAGTTCGCTAAATCTGTATAAGAAAAAAAATCACATTGTATTTTAAATTTCACATTTATATAAATCAAATTTTACTTTTAATCAAAAAATTTTATTCCGTATATTATATTGATTACTCATGAGAGAAAACTTACCCTCCTGAATTATTTTTTTAAAAAATGATATAATTCGGTTTTAACAGCGAAAGCCAAGAAAAAATTTTGAAAATTATAAAAATATACTCAAATGCATTATTATTTATTATGAAAAACTTTGAACGTACGAATCACTTGCTATATAGTTTAACATTGAAATTGCCAAATTAGCGGAATTTTTTCTTGGCGCGTTTTGGTCACCGTTACAACTGACAAGTACCACAATATTTTTGTTGATGAGTGGAAATTTGAAATATTTTAAGCTATTAAATTAATTTAGGTTTCATTAATCTATTATCATTTAATTTTTAAAATTCAATTCTAATTATATCACAATGGCAAGGCCACTCAAAAAATATCGTTATAGCGAGTGTTAGTATAAACTGAATAACTAAGAGCAATTAAAAGCATTGTAATAAAATATACTTAAATACTCTGAAAAATTCATTAAAATTAGAAAAAATTGCACAGAAATAAAACTGGCAACACTGTAAAACTATATTCTTGAATTTTAAAGTTTTGTAAAAATCTCTCTTAAACGATAATATGTTCTGAAGTTATTGATGGAAAAACATTAACATTTCAAATAATTTTTAATTAAAAATCTAATTACATTTTTTGAAAAACCCTTTCATAGTGAATTTTTCTACCCATGAAATAATTATCTGCCAAATTTGGCAGCTCTAAGTCAAGGACTCAGCATTAAAAAAAAAATTTACAGTTTTAAATTCAAGCATATCGCAATTTATAGATAATACAGCCTTCCATATTTATTTTTAATTACAACCTTTAAATATTTCCCTGTAAAAAAACTTAGCTGTGTTGAAACATACATTCTCGTGTCATAGTTTCACTATGACATGCTACGTTACTGAATTTGTAACAAAACTCTAGGAAACAAGATATGTTGAGTACGTGTGTCAACAAAAATGAAATGCCAACAAGCTTACTATTAAACGAAATTTTACTGCATTATAAATAATGTTACCAAATTAACATCAATTTATTTTTATTCTAACTCTAATATCTTTTGCAACAGCAAACTCAAAAATTCAATAAAATATCACTGTTGCTAAGCTAAATTAACGATTATTTTCAAAATAATATTTATAACTATAAAATAGTGGCCGGGATAGCCTAGTTGGTAGGGTGTTGGATTCGCATCCGTTGGGCTGCGAGCTTAAACCCCGCCGGTCGAAGACTCTCCACGTGTGTGGTGGCTGGCGCGCGTATAAATTTGTCGTGGTCACAACGTCCTCCATGTCGAGAGTAATACCACTGGGGTACTGGATCAGGGATGATCGTTCTCGGATTCAGGTCTAAATTACGATCTGTGGGTGAGTAAATGAAACACATGAATGTGTAGTTAAGTCGTACTCATGGCCCTAGATGGCGCTGCGAAAAACAAGGGACGTACCCTTGGCTTAAAATAGCTGACTTCTAAAATCAGTGGGCTTGTCTATGACAAGTGCCATTAGAAACAACAGCCTAATTATTAAATTACTCGGGAGTTACTTTTAAATTAAATATTTATAATTCATGCCGCAACAAATACTAAAATAGTTGTAGCATGCTTATAAGATTATGAAAATCTGAAATATTTCGTTCTTGCTTCGCGAAAACACACTCGAATAAATTATTATGTTTGGATATGTTAAATTGTAATTTGAGTTGAGTACTCTGCCATCAGTAATAAATGAGCAGATGAAAAGAGTGCCTTCATCAATTACAATTATATTACAATCTAATATAATTAAAAATACTGTTACAATCTAATTTTATCCAATATGTATTTCTTCCTTGAGTGATTCGAATTTCTGCTTGCTTTTTTCACATTTTGCGGCAAGGATTTCTATATTGCTTTGCAAGCTTTTTACAATATGTTTATGTTTCTACGACAAAGTCTTTTTTGATAGAATGCATGCTTCTAATGGTTAAGAATATGTATAGGATTTTTTTCATTTAGAAATATAATCCCTATCAGCAATGAATTTCTTTATTTCAAATTTCAATATTTTTTAAATAGTCAGTAAATAATCTTTCATATAGCATATCTGTGCAACCACCACGTGAATTAAAATCTTCGCATGAGTTGCATTCAATTCATTCAATGACATTTCAAATCAATTTCTACAATCAAGAAATCGGATTCCGCGGATGCATCAATAGTTCCTTCGAAAATATCTTTTAATTATTCCAAATTAATCTGCATACAATATTTATTCAAAACCATGACAACAACGACAGCTGAAAAAGCAAAAATTCGCAAATGGATATTGACTTCTGTTACAAATAGTAAAGATAGTAAAGGTGTGACCACTCAACACATCAAGAAGTTCTTGGACTCTAAGCAAGATGGATTGTCCAGCAAACCTGAAACGATGCTCATTTTGAAAAGGCTTCTAGAAACTGGTCATTTGGCAAAACAGGAAGGAAAATTTGTCATCAAGAAACCTAAAAAGAAATCTCCTGGCAAAGAAGTAAAAAGATCCAAATCCCCGGTAAAAAACATTGGCCGAATTGCTAACAAATCAAAGTCAACCACCAAAAATCCAAGCAAGCTTCAAAAACCGTTGAATGAAACTGAGTGAGATCTTTAGAACCAGAAAATACAAAAAGCAATGCAATATATTAAATTTAAAAGTCTTTTTTTATTAAATCATGCAATACGTTAAATACAAACGAAATGTACTGAAGTCATTCTATATTTTTTCTTATTTAAATAAATATTTATATAATTCTTTGTGTTGAATTGCTTACTCTATCAAAATACTTTCACAGTAGCTTATCACTATTATTACCAAAGTATTTCTAACTAGCCGCCTTTGGTGACCAGCCGGTTCGCCAGTATTACCGCTCGATACAATTTTCAATTAAAGATTTTAAGTAACTGGTCTCTTAATGGATTCTCAAACAAAACATTTTTAATCTTCAAATTTTGATAGTCATACCAAACTTATACAGTTGTTTAGATCGTTTCGTTCAATTTACTATATATATTTTGCTAATTTTTTGTCATTTCCGGTAAAACTTCAACTTTAATTTAAAGTGGACATGATGAAATTGCAAGTAATATAAAGATATTTTTTAATAAAACCAAGCGTTTTATTTTATTTATCATATTTATTGTTATTTATTTATTATTATTATTAATGAATATGTGTATTGCAAACAGGATCGCTCGGTATTTAAGTCTACAAAATATTAAGAACTACAAAATATTTTTCATAATTTATGTAATATCTCAAAGAATAATTCAACAAAAATTTCTCAGATTCAGCATAAAATTCAGTTTTTAGTTTTGCTTTCAAAAGGATTGAAATGAAATCAATAATAATATTTTATTCCGGCCTATAAATATATTTCAAAAATTATAAAGTCTAAATTTAATGCAGTAAGGTATCATATTCTGAGAAATATTCTGGACACACCAAATTTTAAATAAATGAATGAATGTTTCCATTTTCCACGATCAACTAAGACTTATTTATGAAGTTTTAAATGTTAAAAATTTAGAAAAACTCAACCTTTTCATAATCTTAGGCCAATTAATCCTGTAAAACCGGCGCGCTGATTGGCGTATTTTCTTTGAAACGATTGATGGAAAATCTAAAATTATCCTTTTTTTATTGAATAGTCATATTCAAATTTTCATAAATAAGTCAGTTTAAGTGATTGATTTAGTTGATTGGAAATTAATTCTTTTTATTTAAAATATTAGTGTTTCAAGAACATTTTGTTAATCGTGATTTCCACAGCAGAAGCTTTATGTAAAATCAAAAATTCGTTATTTATTAGAGCATTTATTGAATCAAGTTACATAAAATATAATCATTTCCCATTTAGACCAATTTAGCAGATCTGTGTCTTACTAAAGGTTTGCAAATTAGCTGTGTGACCCTGATTTGAATGGATCTTCTGTACATATTAAACAAAACTTGCCTTAAAATAAAACTGATTTATTGGATTAATAATATAGATAGTGTAAAAGATCATAAAATAATTTTTCTTAAATTTATTTTTTAGAAATAATAATATTTCATATTTGTTTCATTTCCTACAGTAAAAATCTTTTTTGTGCGGTAATATTTTCGGAAGTTATAGCAGAAACACGTCAAAATTTCGCTTAATTTTTAAATAAATAAAATTCTAGCTAAAAATTCGAAAAAATAACCCCCAGGTGCACATTCTCGGCCTCCAAGGTATACACGTACCAAATTTGGTAGCTGTAGGTTGAATGATCTGGCCTGTAGAGCGCCAACATACACACACACACACACACACACATTGAGCTTTATTATAAGTATAGATATATAGATATAGATATAGATGAAATGGGAAATTAGGAAACAATTAGTCAATAAATAAGGTTATTACTTAGAAAGGTACAATCCGATTTTAACGGCGACTAAAAAGAACCAAGTATAAATTTCACTAAATTATAAAAATATACTCAAGTGCATTATTACTTATTATGAAAAATTTTGAACGTGCGAATCATATGCCATATAGTTTGATGATTGAAATCGCCAAACTGGTGAAATTTTTTCTTGGCGCTTTTGGTTGCCGTTGCAGCTGATAAGTATCCTTGGAAAATATTAGGGTTCGATTTAAAAATAATGTCCGTTTATAAAAGTTGAGATTTTTGAGAATTATTTCGCCATATATGATGCTGACATTTTTTTTATTGCATTCTTAAAAAAATCTTGCTACAATTTCTTGCAGCCATACAAGATCATATCAAAATAAAAAAGGTGTTTTATAATTGCGATTTTAATTATTTTCCTACTACGGTTCGCGCATGCGTAAAATAGCAGTATCTGTGCTTTGCACTTTTCCGCGCTTGTGCGGAAGTCTCAAACTACGCATGCGCAAATAGCAAGAGCTGTGGTATGCATATGCGATACATTTCTTTGTTTACGTCTAATTTTTAACAGCGATTCAAAACTCACTATTTTTTTTAAAGGAAATCTAACCTTGGTCGGAGCGCATTAAATGCCAAAACGCTTCATTTGTTGGGCGACAATGAAAATGCAGATGAAAGAAATGTTCGGTTTGTGAATATCAGAGAAAAAATGTCCACATTTAGGGAAGGAGAGTTTTCTGTTGAACGTAGTAACCGTCTCTCTTTAAATCGCACTTCAAATGAATTACAGAGACAGAATGAATCTCATGATGAGCGAAGTGATTGGCTGTTTGAGAGAGACATTTAAATTTGAGACATAGGAGAGGAAGTGAAAGAACAAATATTCCTGATATTTTGTCCGGAAAGGAGTGCTCCGACCTGAATTACGATCCATAAGTGGATTACAGAAATGATGCTTCGGTTTCAATAGGAACAATGTCTATAGTCTGTCCATATTGTTCAGCTTTAAAATGGAAAGATAAATCAAAAGTCATGTGTTGTTTACAAGGAAAAATTAAATTAGAAGAAATCCTCCCCCCTCCTGAACCATTACATTCACTTCTTACTAATGAGCATCCTACTTCCAAAGAATTTATGAAGAACATACGCCAATATAATAATGCCTTTCAAATGATTTCATTTATGAGTGCACAGATGCATGAACACGACTTTATGCCAACATTTAAAGTACACAGCCAAGTCTACCATTTGGCTGGTTGTCTCTATACACTACAACCTAACAATCATAGATTCCTTCAGATATATTTTATTGATGATCCTGAAGTACCCAAAGACAAACGTTTCACACTGCTGGAATTGATTTAAGGGAAGAATGTTTTCCTCATGGACAACTTTATGTGGCACTTTCTAGAGTTACATCCAAACAAAATCTTTTTGTCTTGGCACCAGAAGAAAAACAGCCACTATAGTTTACAAAGAAATATTATGAAGCAAGTTGAATTTCATTTTCATATCAGATTATACAGAGTTGATAAACAAGTGTGGAACAGTGGATACAATGACTAATTTGTATATTTTTAAATTTTTAAACAGCTTTTCTGTTGCATAATTTTAGTGAATTGTTTTGTCTACGAACATACCATATTTTTACCTTTTTAACAGTCTTAATATTTCTGAATGTGTGCTATAAAAATTGTTTTGTAGTTTTTGATGATTTTTAAATATATTTTTATGTTTGTTTGATGTTGCATGACATGCCCATGTCATATCCGGTGGAAACTAGACTTAAGTTTAAAGCCATTTTTTCCTCTTGGATGTTATGCCACAGGCAACGATGTTGCTGCTACTGCCAGTCTTTAATAAAGAATATTAGAGAAAGTTGTTCAGTGACAATCTCCATTGGCTTTCAATAAACTTATATGCTGAATAGGAATTTGAAATTTTTTAAGGTTAAACGCATCAACAACAACAACAAAAAAAAAACTTTTGTCTAAAGCTATACAAATTTCGGATTTATATTTTTTGTATGTTCAATATAATTCATCATAAATATTCTTCTTTGCAAAGAAAACTTCATGTTTACTTTGATTCACTTTCTAAGGAATAGCGAAGATAGTAAAGGACATTGCAAGATTTCCAACAAAGCAAATTAGACAGCTACCTAAGGCCACTGGGGTGATGAGTAGGTCTTTAAAAAATACCATTAGGTATTTTCCAAATTAATAAATATGTGACAAGCAAAAATTTTAATAGTTACAAAATATTAAAATTACAATGTGTGACAATATTATATTAAAAAAGTCATTATAAAGTCAATTAAAGCTTGATTAATTTATTATTTATAATATATATTGAGGTATTAATTATTCATTTAATTAATTTTCATTATTCATTTAATTATGATATTCCATTTCAAAGGTCTGTAAAAATATTCATTTATATGCGTTATTTTCTAATGAACTTTCATTGTAGCTAAATGCTTTTTTAAAGCTATAAATCCCTATATAAAAATTATAATTCATTTTTTTAAGAATTTTATTATTTTAGCCAATTTTTTACATTATATTCGCATTAAAATATAAATAAAAGCCTCACAAATTTTTACAAATTCATTGAAATAAATGTTGACTAATAAAGTTAAAAGTATTTTAAAACCTGAAACTAAATTGTCTAATTTTTAAAAGAGAAGACTCATTGTGGAGCTGCTTGGGGAAGCAAAATACCTAAATGCGTTGCTGCCACAGGCCTGTAAAATGCATTTATTTTTAACTGAGTCACATGGCATCAAATTCAGTATCACATAAAATTATCGACTACTTTATTTCTCGATTACCTTCACATGCTACAAAAGTGAACAAACAGAGGCAATCGTGTTCGTAATGTTTTGGAGAGATAATAATTTACGGTCATATTACACACTGACTTTGTCAGATTTGGATCAATTTATCAGTGTGGTACGATCCAAAAATTCCTAGAAAAAAGCAGAGTAATAGCTTTTTAACAATAAGATATCAAAGGGAAACGTGTGCTCGTTTAATTCAGACTTTCTGTAATAAAATTGATAACACCAACGGAAATGTATCCCTGTTTTCTTTCTTGCACACTCACATAACATATCGAGTTTTATTTTACTTTTGTAGTATTGTGAAAAGACTGAATTTGTTATCTCTATTTATTGATTGACGGGTTTCCAAATAAGACACATATCTATAATTATTAATTAAATAATTAACCGGGGACATGTCCCGGCTGTAAGATCGTCGTTCCGATGACAGTTCCAAGTTAAAAACCCTTTTCCATAAAAAAAAATTACAATGCATGCTTCCCTAATGCAATTTAATTCTTTGAGACTAAATGCTTTCTCGCTAGTGCCGCGCGTGAGCAAAAGACGGAGCGCCAGCTAAGGTATTATCTTCGTCATCTGACAGCAATTCAGAATTATGACATACTTTCTGAAAAATTCTCGTATTGTTTCAAAATGATGGTAAATATAGCTAATCGTAATTGTCAGATTTATGAGCTTAAGAAACTAAAAAACATCTTATTTTATAACTTCAATTTAAGGAGCCGAATAAATTTCTTATCAACACAAAAGACTTTAATACTTCAAAATATAGATAGCTCAGAAATAAGGATTATTTTCAAATTATTTAATGCATCGGCATTTAATATACTATTGCGGCGATTTTGAATTGGCGACATTTTTGGAGATTTGCAAGCCAAATTTCGCTCAAAATGCTTGTTTAATGAATACGAGATCTTAAAATTTGATTCTCGAGATTTGTACATATAGAAAGTTGGATCTCACAAGCAGATAACTATTTTGGAGTCCAGAGTTGGCGAAGTTTTAAATATTCAGAGATTCGATCTGTTATGTAATTATAATTCACGCTCTACTGCGATTGAGTTTTGGAATTATATAAATTCATTTCCTCTCACATTCAGATTTGTGACTTTTTAATACCAATTAATCTTTTAATAGAAGGACACGTGACATTGTTTGTATCTTGAATAAATAAAAGAATGCATACGTTAGAATAATATGTACGTACATAATTTATGATTTGAAAAAATTGAGACTACAATACGAAAAAAAAAATTTTAAGCTTTCCAAATTTTAATCGAATATAAATCACGAATCCTTACTTATTAAATATAACAATTATTATATTAAAACTATATAATTTTTTTCTGAAAATTAAAGACTGTCATACCCCATCAGTACATCATTCACGCATGGCATTAACTAAGTCGTTTTGTCTTGCTCCCGATTTATTTCAATGTTTAAAAATATCTTCCTGAATTTCGGACTTTTCGCCGAATACCTCCTAGAATGATAATGTTTCAGACTTGATTTGATCTTATCTTATCTTTGACTGCACCAGACTACGAATTCTGAGTTGTTCTATTTTTACATTAATATATTAATAGAATACCAGTTTAAAGACATTATCCTGACACTAAAAGAGAAATTGAAAATTCTTACTTCAAACATCAAAAATTTGTTGAATTCTTAACTAATTATTCCAATTAAAATTTTGAAAAACAATTCCACATTGCGTGCCTACTACACTAAGAGCAACTAGGATCCAAACTGGTAGCTCTAAGTCCAATGGTTCGCCCTACAAAGCGATATATTCTGCACGTTACACGTTGTACAATTTGTACATCATGCAATTTACAGAAAGTAGGACAAACTAAACACATTATCACTTTAAATAAATTTTTTTCAGATATTCTACTGTGTTTCAAACGCTGTACATCCAACACATCAATCAATTCTTCTTGTAATTTAATTTCTACTAATAATAAACAGGAATGTGTGTTTGTGTTTCTGTGTATATATTGGCACTCTCTAAGCCAAACCGTTTCACTAAGAGCTACCAGATGTGGCAGATCTTGGAGGATGGAAAGGTGAACGTCAAAGCGATTCTTTTTTGTATTTTAATTAATTAAAATTAAGCTGAATTTCAGCGTTTTTTAAAAAAAATAACTTCCAAAAATAGTATTGTACAAAATTAAATTTCACATTGTTTCCAAATTCGAAAAAATGTCTTTTTTAAAGATACCAATTTAATAACAGTGCAAATTTTTTCAAAAATCTGACAATTTCTTTAAAAATTCCTTTAGCCTAATTTTCAACAATAGATTACATTGTTGCTATCAAATTTAAATCTTGTTCATTGTTCCATCAAATATTTCGTCGCTTTATTTCTGTTGAAAATTAAAGAAAAGAAATTCTCTTTGAATCTTGAGTTCACAAGACGAATAAAAAAAATGAAGTTACAATTTTAGAAGAAATTTTTTTAAGAAAATGAAGTTACTACAAAATTTAGAAAATGGTTGAACTGCGCATCAAGTTTATGACTGTTTCATAACATTCACTTTGTTATTACATTAATTATAAACATCGAATGTCTACTTAGGAAATGGTATGTATGAATGTAGATCCATGAGTAATAATTTATAAAATATTTAAAATACATTAAAATATGTGTAAAATCTATTAAAATGTAAAACTGAATAGGCAAATTAAAAAAAGGGGGGGATATCATATTCTGCATTGCTTAGGGACTCCAAATGTCTGAATCTGTCATTGGATATTGATGAAATTATAGTTTTAGAACAATTTTTGTTATTTGAAAATCAAATAATTCTAAAAGAAATCTCCAGGATTATAATCGAAAATATGAGCCTTGGCGGAGCTTCTATTCCTATAAGGTTTTATTAACACAACTATTAACTCAATCAAACATCTTTTAAGTCCAGGATCTTACCAACACAAAATGACATTTCCCGATATGAACCATTACCTTCAAATGTCAAACATTGTGACCTAAAAATACTCTATTCAGGTTAATTCAATAACAAGACGTAAAAAAAACGATATCTTATTTTATCAGAAGTGAGTGAGAGCAGCAGGCAAGCACCCTACCGATATCGATCGTCACAGCACCACTACCTGATTGGCTAAAAGTCGCCAAATGGATTGAACTAACGCCTGTTCCATGGCAAACCTGCCTGGTAACCCTGTTCTAGTTCTGATTGGGATATCGACTTTTCCATTACTCTTCATGAAGTGACGTCACGTCTCAACGCATCACGCGGTGCTCGAGAGCGTGACTAGAATGACGTCATTGAGGCATCATTGATCCACGTTTCACCCAATCCTCACTTTGATTGGCTGGCGGAATTACTGGATGTATTCCCGCTTTTACGTGTACGAGCGTAAAGGGACGAAAAAAATAACAATGAGTTCTCCCAGGAAAAAGTACCTGAGGCTCGCAGGGTCAGCGGATTTTCCGCCAAGGAAATGGGAGATTTTTCTGTAAAAAATAAAAGCAGGATGACTGTTAAGGCTTTGTTCGTATTTGAAGCTAGGAAAGAGAAACTAAGTCGATGTATTTCTGTTCAGTAATGGGACAAAAAAATTTGATTTTGAAAGGTATTTCTTGTCCGAATCATTGATAAATTGCAACGCTTCTGCAAATCGTTCTGTGTTATATTTGCTTTCTGTTTAGGGCGCTCATTTATTTTGGACTTCTGCCAATACACGTGTCGCTCCGATTTAGTCCGATCGCTCCGATAACATTAAACAATTTCATAAACAATGATAAATTATATCATTGTTCATGAAATTAATGAGCACTTTAATTATAATGCTTAAATAAATACAAGTTTATCTGGGGATTAAAATATTACCATCACTGACAACTTACACTAACGACTTGAGAAAAATATGCATCGTTATTAAACAGGTTGGATTAATCTGATTCATTTTAAAGTAATTCACATGTAAATTTTGATTTTAAAAATCATTAATCGATAATCTATGCGTTAAAACTCTCTTGGTGTGTGAATACAATTTTAATGTATTTAAAAATTATTGATATATTCGAATAAAATTCAGTTTTAGAAACTAGAAATTCTCCGATTCTTGAATATAATTTTAATGTATTTAAAAGTAATTGAAATATTTAAAAAAAATTTGGCTTTGTATAGATATGCATTAGAACTTCCCTGATGCCTGAATATGTTTCTAATTCAGGGATCAGGAAATTAGAAATATATTCATGTATATAATTTTATCAATTATTATTCAAATAATTGATATAATAATTAAAAGTGATATATTTGAAAGAATTTAGTTTTAAAGAATAATAGATATCCTGAGTATTAAAACTTCCCTGATCTTTGAATGTGGTCCTAACGTATTTAAAAGCGTCACATTTGGAAAGAATTTAAAGCGCAATTGATTTCCTGAGTATTAGAATTTCCTGATGATATGAATATGATCCTAATATGTTTAAAAGTAATTTGCATATTTGAACAGAATTGGGTTTTGAAAACTAGTAATCGATACTGTGTGGTTAAAAAGTAAGTTTACTATTGAAGTAGAAATGGTGCAACTTCTAGAATTCTGATACTCCTAGAATGATCAGAAATACGAATTACTTCATATTTAATTAGTAAGGCTGCTGATCTCAGACATTTTATGCGTTATATGTGTGTTACTCTTTATTCAAATTATTTCATATGTATTTAAATTAGAGATATATTATTTTTACTTAAAAAACGCAATTAGTTACAATTTTGTCAAAGTTTTTCAAGTATTAATTTAATGCAGTGAAGATTATTGCAAAATTTTAATTAATATACTTGTGATTCATGACATCTCAGATGGTGACACAAAAATACCACGATTTTTCGAAAAGAAAATATGTACATTATGATGAAACAGTAAGAAAAAATTATAACTAAAGCAAAAAGTGACTGTAAAAGAGATTTTTAATTTTACAAAATCAATAATTCATAATTACTTAATGAAAAGTAAGTTAAGTCAATAAATAAGGTGAAAATAATTTTTTAAAAAAATAATCAACCCAATGTTCCAGGAATTCATTTTGATAAAAAAAACGCAGATTAAAGCTTTTTATATATCACAAATGATTAAAATCTTGAAGCTGATGTATTCGAATGTTTTTGAAAGTGAGAAATTTTTAAAATTTATTAATGAATGCACTGAACTGCAATAAAGACCTGCTGGAATATATTTTAAAGGTCTTTTAAAATTATTCCTTAAGATCACTGAGGATACTCACGTATTTAAATAACAAAAACTATACAGAAATCAAATCATTTTTTCACAAATTTTAGTTTTGACTTCAAATTTATCATCTTGACTTTTATGCCAAAAAAAACAAAAACAAAAAAACAAAACAAATAAAAAATATTAAACTAGTTCATTTCTATAGCAAGCACACAAATGAGTTAAATTTTTAAACATCAGGAAATGAATGAAGAAATTGATTACAAAATGATATCCTTATAACAGGAAACAAATTTTTTTAAATAAAGTAAGTCAAACTTAAAATAAACATATCAAGTATTAATAGCAAATTTGTCGTCACATATTCTTAATTTGGGTTCAGGAATACAAAAATCACTAGTATCTTAGGAAGATAAAGTTTGTAATTTCTCTTTTTGGATTATAGGTAAATGGATGATTTTCTAGAAATTTTAAGTGACCTCTTACTCTTCATAGAATTCCGGACATATTGGAATAATATACATATTTTTTTAAATCTCAATCTTTTTTACATTAATCGAACCTATTTACATTACTTAATCTATTTTCGCTTTAATAAATAAACATATAGTTTTTTTAATTATTGCAGAAATTCTTTGCATAATACCGGGAATGTACAGAATTGTTATTAAATAGAAATGAAAATTCGTTCTGAGTAATCAAAGATTTTTTAAAAAAAATTATTATTGTTACACATACTTGAAACAAAGAAATGCTTGATATAGTTCTTTGAAAAATATTCAATTTTTTTTGGAAATGATAATTTTAATTTTAATTTAATTTTAATAAAACCAGTAATAATTGGTATAATATATTACTTTATAATAACTTTAAAAATCAATAACTTGCAAGTGAATAAAGCAGAAAGATGCACCAGCACAGAAGGGTTTCCTATAAAACAAGACTTTTTTAAAATTCCGAGCAAGAATTTATTGATATATAGTTTATAATTTAATCCATCAAATGTGTTGGAAATTGTCAGAATGATGAAAAAATACGAAACATCTGATAAAATGATTTTCAAATATTTAATTTAAATGTAACATGTCTATTTTTAGAGCTTACAGGAAGAAATACCATTCTGTATTACGATTTTTAAAAAAACGAGCTCTTTTTTAAGGGGGTGTGACGTAGTGTCTTCGGAATTCCTAAAGAGAGAATTCTTTCTTCCAGACTCAAAGACCCGTAGATGGACTAGTTCAGTAACTCTGTTGAGGCCTGAAAATACTTCCACCTTGCAAGCTCAGATCATTTGTCTCTGGTACAGTTCAGCTAGGCCTCAATCGTCGCTAAGTGCTACTTTACGTTGCACCAACAAAGAATTTCAAAAAAGGCACTTGAATATTGGCACTACATTGTGTTGAAATAATAAATAATTTCGAAGAAGACATTTTAATGTTGATGTACTTCGTTTTTCACTAGCAAAGATTTCGCCCCTAAGATATTGCATGGTTTTGTTTAAGATCAGCTAATAGAATTGTATCCAAGATTCAAAATTATGTAGTAATTCCAGAGTAGCTTCTTGTTACTTCATATAATGGATCTCTAATATAACGATATTAAAATTAAATGTCTTCTTTCATTCAAAATATTTATTATTTCATCAGAATCATAAAGTAATCCCAGATAGCTTCTTGTTACTTCATATGCTAAATTTTTAATATGACGACATTAAAATTAAATGGGTCTTCTTTCATTCAAAATATTTATTATTTCATTAAAATCATGAAGTTGTGGTGGTGTTATGTAGAGTGTTGTTTAAAGCACTTCATCGCTGTTAGAAAAATAAACTCTTTATTTCACTAACAACTATCGTAACATTACCGCTTAGCGCACGTATACATAGAACGGGGATTCCCCGGGCGAAGTATTAACATAGATTGTATTAGGGAAAGTAGATAGGTAGCGCTTTAGAATAACATGAATGCAAGATGGCGCTACGATCACTACAAAGTAATCCCATATGACTTCTTTTACTTCATAGAATATATCTTTAATATAAAGATATTACAATTAAATAGATCTTCTTTTATTCAAAAAAATTATTATTTCATTAAAATCATAAATTAATTCCATATGACTTCTTGTTGCTTCGTAGAATGCATTTTTAATATAAAGATGTTGAAATAAAATCTGTTTTATTTCATTAAAAAATTTCATTCAAGCTCAGTTTCGATTCAAGGCTGAACAAATTAACCTGGTTAAATCAGTATCGATAACCAAAAAATATATATATTTTTAATTTTGTAAAAGATGAAAACTTAAGACCATCACATATTTTTTTCATTCACAATATGGCATTTCCCAGAACCACAAACTGACCCTGAGTGAATACTAAACAAAAGACGTGCTGCGGGAATGACGAGTCAGCTTCGAGATAGTTCCATAACACACGATACGGATAAAGAGATAGATGATAGACGCAGATTACTGTCAGCTGTAAACAAGGAAAAGGATAGTCAAACATGGAAATAAATGATTGATCCAGAGCCAGAAAGTCTGTAAACAAAGCAGGATGTCAAGCATTCATATCACATGCCGAGCTTACGCAAGAGGAAACAACCCTGCAGTTCAATTCTCACGAGCAGATAAAAAAGAGAGACAATATCTTATCGTTTTACTTATTTTTTTACGATCTGCTTTGAAAGAATCATGCCATATTTTTGCACTCAGTGCTGTTTTAAAGTTATTCAGTTAGATCAAATGTAGTTAAGAATACAGATAAGAACACATTTCCTTGTAATACACATTGATATGCCAAAAGGAATTTATAAAAACAGTTGTTTGTACGTAGCGTGGTAGTAAGGTATTGTGATGTTGCAAGAAAGTAGTGGCGGATTTTCAATTAGGCATTTGCCTAGAGCCACAAACAGGTCTATTGAAAATTAATATTTCTAGTTGCCAAATCAATGTTTTTAAAAAACACGTATTATGTAAATGATTATTAGGATAATATCAATACATTATCAATGTAAAAAATAATAATTCGTAAAATTCCTGTATTTATGTATAAATTCTTGTATTTATGTATAAATTTATTTCGTTTATTTCGCTTCGAAGTGTGGACATTGCAATATAGCGGTCAGAACAGCGTGAATGATGCACGTGTTGTGGGTTCTCGGTTCGAGAAGTCTTTTTGCTTTTTTTTTATTTATGTATTTTTATTTAATATTTTTGCTTTTTAAGTTTATCAATGTAGGTGTCTTTCCTGAAAAGAAAGAAAGAAAAAAAACCCGCGATTTTAAACCAAAAAAAAAAACGCATTTTTTTTTATAACTAACTATTAGAGCCTTTTTCTATCTGCTCTCATGGTGACATATAGCGCCACCTCGGAGTGCAAGTTCAAAAATATAAGTAATGGTAGATAAACTATACAATGAATACTGTTATATAGCAGATTGTTTTGAATAGCATGTTAAACTAAATGCTTTCATGATTTTTTATTTTATTTAAATGACCAGTTCATATGTAGGTAAAATTGAAAAATATTTATATGCAATCGGTATGTGATTCGTATCTGAATATTTCGCCAAAAAAAAAAAAAAAAAACACCTATTGTACAAAAGAAAAAAAAAACTATTAAGCGAAGCCCAGTCTTCCCAGATATTATTGTTTAAAAGGTGGACGATAGGCATCCTAAATAGATTAATAAAAACAAATATAATGCTCGCAAAGTTAATAATATTAAAAGATATTAACATAAAATAACTCAGTAACATATTAATATTGAATAAAAATTTGAAAGTAATTTGCCCATCTTATTGAAGAGCGGCCTCATGATATGCGATGACTAGGGCTGCAAGAAGCTTAAATCCGTCATTCTAGAATTCTAGCCATTAAGGGCAAGACTAGCTTTATCTTTATGAAAACAATTCTCAATCCTTGTTTCCCCTCTTATCCCTGATTAGTTCTTCCATTTTTGAGTAATATCTATTATCACTCTTCCTCAATCAAGAGCATTGGTTAACCCCGGAGTCGAATAAACTTAACAACATTTGTAAAATTTACCTATGATTTTAGACTTTAATCCATTTTTTTTTAATCGCATCGATGTTCTAACAAATAAAAACAGCGTTAAAATTATTTCGCATTAATTTCAAAACTAGCAATTATTCATCATGATTATCAACTTTCCAAATCAAAGACAATTCTAATATTTCCTTCAGTTTGCTTTATGCAGATGGGTTTTAAAAACTAGTTTCAAATAAAGACATGTATAACATATCTAGAACTAAATCAAGCTTATTGTGATAATTGGGATTAATATAGACATAAGAAATTAAAGCATTCTTCAGACGCTCTGGATGCGCGAAAAATATTAAATATTTTATCTCTGATACGCTTTAGAGCTTTTTCAATGATAATTAACTGGCTTTCAGTTTTGCATACCTTCCATTTTCCACATGAATGTGAACTAACTTACAAGCATATTATTTTCACATACTCTGAAAACATACTCCATATTCATGAAAGTTCACTAAATATTTTATTATTTTAAATTGAACTTTTTTCTTGGTACTCTTATTTTCCTGCTTACTACTTCTATAATTTCTTTTTATTCCTATAACAAAATTCTATTGTTTTATTTTTCCTTTTAAACCTTTTTGATTTAAGTCTGCATCGTTACCAACATTAGCTATCGTGTATTTCAAACAGATTTAACGCATATTCACAGGGCACTCAGCAATGATTGACAATATGTGATCCTCAAGAGATGTGAAACTGCCATGTGAAACTATACGATGAAACTGCCATGTGTTCATCAGACTTCCGCTACTTATAATGAATATTGTTACAAACCTGTAATGTTGCTTCCCAGCACGGTTCATTTAATCACTGGAAAGACTGTTTTACGATCAGCTCTGTTGGATGCTGATCGAGTGCCGAGTCAGTAATCTCAGAGCTTGGTGACAAACTTGTCGACGAATTTGGCGAAAAAATAGATAATACTGGGATCTTCCAGAAAGGGCCACGGTGGCCTGGTGGTAAGGTCACGGCTTGTGAACCGTAGGGTTTTAGATTCGAGGCCGGATTCCACCGAAGAACCGTAGTGTGAGGGGGTCTGTTGCACGTTAAATCCGTCATGCCAAACGTCCTCCCACTGGTGTGGTGTGGTATGGAGAGGGGGGTGTCAGCTGAGGTGTCATCCTCGTCATCTGACCGCGGTTCAAAATTACGAGGTCCGTCCCAAAATAGCCCTAGTGTTGGTTTACAATGGGACTATAATATAACTAAACTAATCTTCCAGAATTTTAGCAATTTAGTCAATAGGAACCGATATACTCCTGAATGGTCCAGAACCTACTCTGCCCGCCTTCCGGGAACTATAAAAGTACAGCAGTCTCAAGCTGCAGTCAGTCGTAGTCGTGAATCGAGTCGTGGAGAGGATAGCGAAGAACAAGCGTTGTGGGGAGCTGAAGCTATTGCTGAACTGAGATGTGTGCCGAGGCCTGTCGTTTACTGTGGAAGCAGCATCGAGTCGTGTGTGGAGTAGCCAGCCGTGCAGTAGTGAGTCGGCAGTTGGATACAGTTAAAGTGAGGAGACAGTGGAGAATTGCATATGCTTGGAGAGGCCGTAGAGTGAAGCTAAGCAGATTCCCTCCTTCTTCTGAATTCTGTCTGACCGCTTTGTGTGCTGTTGTTGTTATTACTACCGATTACTACTTGTGGGCTACTGTTCGCTGTATTGTGCTACTGCGTGTTGCCTGTGTTCGTCTCGACTGCATATATTTGTCGTCTTTGCGTCTTCATGTCATTGTGTATAATAAACCTCGTCAATTTCTACTAAAGGACTGTTTTTATTTCATCGACCAACAAATAGCAAAAGAATCCAGACGGAAGAAATCCGCAACAATATTAAATTACAATATGTCTGTAGCTGTATTAAATTAACTGTCATTGGGGCCAGATATTTCATCAGGAATGTTGGTTATAGTTAATTTTGAATTAAGTTTTATAGAAATTACTTGATATTCATGATTTTCTCAATAAAGGAAACTCTCCAACAAAAACACACATATACATTCTCCTTTATTATTAGTAGGAGAGGCTAATGCATTACCATATTTTAGATACAAATTAATAAAAATGACTGGTTTTTAAAAATGTTTTGCAGTTTAAATATTGATTTTAATCGCAAGAATTCTTAATTATTAAAATAATTTCAGTCAGCAGGCTTTATTCATAGTAAATTAGCAAAAATTTTGTCATGTTATGTTAATACATTTGTCTGGCTATACATGTAAATATTATAATGTCATTTTTTTTTCAAGAGCCGCATTTTTCGGGAGAAATGCGACTAAAGATTATTTTTTTTCTACCAGTAGTGGTTAAACGAGTAGTAACTGAAAATCAAAACGTTTCAGGGAGTAGTAGAGGAAATATTTCATTTGTATTTTTAGCCAGAATCTGTAATATTTCCCTCTGACAATTCTTTCAATCAGCGATTTTCTACATTTTTTAGTTCTTAGAGGCTCAGTGAGAATCATTACTAAAATGTTATAATAAATTTAAAGTCCGTTATCCGAAAATCAACGAGATAGGTGTAGTAAGTGTATGGTGAAATACTCCAACGGACTCAATTTCAAATAATAACGGTGTATTCCACACAAAACCATGAATGCATAGGCAACAAAACTCAGCCTTAGAATATGTAAGAGCATCACTTGAAGAAGTCAACAACACACAAGCAGCAAATCGATAATAAATAACCATTACAGCACACAGCACCTACAGAAAACCTACTCAAGAATTCGTTTGAGCTCAACTGAACATGATTCTCTTTAACGAAATGCTCGACTCACAATGAAATGCTGACGACTCAATGTTGCTTCAATAGTCTATTGATTCCAATGTTCAGATTTTTCGGCGTTTTATAATTTCAGCGAAAGGGCAAAGGAAGAAAAAAAGAAAGGTTCCAGAAAGATCAACATGACTAGCATCTCGCATATCTTTCAAAAAAATCCTATCACTATTTCTGCAAATTCTGAAATCTTCTATCTTTTTACCAAAGTCATCAAATTCATCTGCAAAACCGGAATCATCGATCCGGCATCTGCTCAGTATCCCTCAGAGATATTTGTAAAATTATTTCCCTTACAGGGGAACTAACAGCGCTGAGAAGCAAAAAGTCATATATCCGGCCTCTGTTCAGCATCCATCAGAGCTATTTGTAAAACTGTCTTCCTTACTATGGAAGTAACTGAGCCGGGAAGCAACTTTAAGCATTCTTAAAAATATTTGACATTAACAATATTTGACCTTTAACATTCTTAAAAAATATTTTAAATGTCTATTAAAGAGAAGGAAAAAAAACTGTATAAAGAAAAGGTGATGAAATTTTACAATAAGAAGTCAATTCCAGCATAGCATATAGCTGCTTCTACAAAACATTGCAGAGAAAAATTCTAATGTTAATTTTTGCAAAATTCATTATTGCATCTTAACCAAACAGTTGCACAACATACAGTGCGCGAAAAAAGTATAAGGACAACATGTAATTGCATGAAAATATGGTTTATTTCCATTTCACCTAACTGAACTTTTTATATTTCTTACTTCTGCTGCATAATTTTGTGATAACACTTATACCACATAAAAAACATAATTTAGCTTCAAAATATTGATTTTACAAAATTTAACATTAAAGGAAATACGGAAAAAATTATAAGGACATGTAAAATACTTAAAAAATGTTTCAATAATCAAGAAAACTACCTTTTTTTTCAATCACTTGAATGAGCCGAGAGGTCATAGATACTGAAAGATCTTTTAAAATGTCCACAGATATTTTTTTCCAAGCGTCTTTGATAGCGACGACAAGATCTTGTGTACATTGATACTGTGTGCCGATTTTATAAACTTCTCGGGCTAGAAGTCCCCATAAGTTTTCGATTGGATTAAGATCGGGACTTCTCGCAGGCCAATCAAGTAAATTTACAGAATTAGCTTCAAACCAGAGTTTTGTACTCGTAGAAACGTGTATCGAAGCATTATCCTGCTGAAAAATATAGTCCACTTAAGTAATTTGTGGTGCTTCAGGTAACAAAATTTCTCCTAACATATCAGCATACCTGTCCGAATTCATTTTACGGTTGATAAATACAATTGGAGTGGTTCCATTTGCCGCAAAAGCGCCCCATACCATAACCGAGCCACCACCATATTGACGCCTGGAAAACACTTCCTTGGACTTTCGCAGATCATACCAAAAATAACGAAAACCATCAGGTCCATCAAGATTGAACTTTTTTTCGTCCGAAAAAATTACATCAGCCCACTTTTGACCAAGAGAAATATATTTTTTGGCAAAGTAAACTCTTCTTTTCTTATGATGATTTGTAAGAGGGGGGCGTGACACTAATTTCCCATAAGAAACTTGAGGATGTTTACTCAAAACATTTTGAACAGTCCTTGTTGAGCATGGTAAACTCAAATTTTGTCTAACTTCATTTGCGGTTTCTCTTTTCTCGCAAGCTCTCCTTACTATCATTCTTTTTTGTCGACGAGTGAGAATTTCTGGTCTCCTAGTTCGCTTTTTCATACCATACATCCCAGGACTTTTTAGAAAATTATAAACCACCGTTTTAGATCTCTTGATTCTTTTTGAAATTTCCCATCCACTCAATCCACATTCTCGAAAAGCAACAATTTTTCCTTTTTCAGAGTCAGAAAGTTGAGTTCCTTTGGGCATCGTTTAAAAATTCACGCTGAAAGTCGCCGAGTGGGAAATTCTTTTCGCAAATGAATCTTTTAACTCGGAATTGTCATTTTATGCTTTCAAATATGCACATTTTTAAATAATTACTGGAGAAAAAGCAATGTCCTTATACTTTTTTCCGTTTTCATTTAGGTTTAAAAATCAAAATTTAAATTTTAGCAGATTTAAAATTGAAAATTTTAATTACTTTACGCATAAAATATTTTAGTTTTACTTCTATTTTTTCTACAAAAATTTGCATTCGATTCTGTAAACAAGGCTTCTAGATTTGGCGATTTTTTGCGTGTCCTTATAATTTTTTCGGGCACTGTATTATAAATGTTTGGATTTCGGAAGAGAAATTAAAAAGGTCGATTTCAACTGCGAATTCTGATCATTTCAATAATCATTCGTCCCGATTAAATGATTACGTCCAAGTATTAAACAAGAAAACAAAATTAGTGCCGTAAAGTGTATTTTAATGTGTACATTTGAAATTTCTTTAAACTGGAAATTCAGCAGCATTCGAAAAAAAATCGCAAAAATCCAAATTTCCCTTTAAATTTTAAGTTTTGATTTCTTTGTTTTTATGAAGTATGAAATAGACAACACTTATTCAAAAAAAACACCTGTCACTTTTTTAAAATATACATAATTGAATTGAAGAACATATACTTAATGACAAGGTTAAAAAAGCATTAACAGATGAAACTTTTTTAGACGAAAAAAAAAATTACAAGACAATCCCGATTATCGGCGGGACTGAATGGCACGGCAACCCCGGATTAGAGAACTGATTATCGGCGGGACTGAATGGCGCGGCAACTCGGGATTAGCGAACTCCGGGGATGGTCTGCAAAATAACTTACAATAGGGGTTTTATACATACAAGTTGATTTAAGAAATAGTAGATTTAAGTATTTAATGTTACAAGTTGCGCTAAAAATTTAAAGTAAGCAAACTGTACCAGCAAATTCTCTTGTTGGTTGGTAGTCTTATATAAATCATAATATCGTATAAATTATAATTATTATCATTATAAACTGAGCTTAGTTATTTTTCAAAAAGAGTCAACAATTCGCTTTTATTTTTTGGTTTAAAAAATAATCTCGTTTTCTACTTGTGGCTGAAATTCCTTAATAAAGTTTTGGGATTAACATTAGAGGAAAAGTGCGATTTTAATGTTCGTTAAATATTATCAACTTTAATTAAATTAAAAGAATAATCAATTAGTATGCTTCTGGAATTTTTTCCGATTATATATACTAAATTCATTTATTTTCCGTGCATGCTCGACTGCAATGGCTATCTGGTGGTTTCTGTAAAACGGTTTTATTTGCATGGCAACTACATTGGCTGAGATAAGCGACATACAGGAAATATCCTAGTTGTCATTACATAAGCTTTTAAACGAAAAAATATTTGTGTTTCATCTGTAAATGAAATAAAAGAAGGAATGCAATCAAATATAGAAAAATCCTTACGTTTCACTTAATTCATAATATTTTTTAACAATTTCTGTTGCTTTTCATACCATATAGCTCATATTAAACATAAAATCGAAATTCAGTTACCTCAAACACATTGTATGTGACTATTGAGAAACAAACAAACAAAAAAAAGACAGCTACAGTTAACTGTATGTATATGTTATAGTTCAAATATCATTTAATGAAATAGGTAATTTCAAGAAAATGGATATTGAGCAAGAATTTCTTTTCAATTTTTAATTAATAATAGCAGCATCAAAAAACTTTAACAATTTTATTTTTCAACATGATGCAATACGATATTATTATTATTGTTACTTTGCTTATCACTTTTTCCAAAAAAATGGGAGTTGTCTCCCCAAAACTTTCTCGCATACTTTCTAATAAACTTATCATGTTAGAGAACGTCAACGCCTTATATTGCATTGGCTTACAATAGCTACGAAACTTGACGTGAATTTAGCATTTTTACCGAATCATGTCATTCTCAACAGTTCTAGCATGATTGAATTTAACTTGCTGCGTCGAAATAGAAGTTCAATTTTTCAACTTTCTTTGAATTTTTCACATTGAATGTTATTATCTATGATACTCAAATGATTTTTTATATTTACAGTGTTTCATCATCAATTAATCGATTCATTTACCTAAAGTTTAAATTCCAATGAATGACATCACCCGGTATTGTTTCTAAGAAAAAAATTAAGATGAAATTTCCAATATATTTATAACAATGAATTAAAATCTAAATATCGAGAAGTAAAAGTAATTAAATAAAAAACTCTACTCTTTAGAAGGTAAAATTGCGTTTTATTTTTGTTAAATTTATATTCATACAAGCACTAAAAACATATAACTACTGCTCCTTAAAGACATCATAACCATAAACTCTTCTATCTGACCTCATTTCGCCTAACATTTTTAGGCGCTCTAGTTCAAAAACAGCAACTGAATTAGGGTTCCAAATCCACTCATAAAGCTTTCCTGGAATACACAGGCTTACCCCTAATCCTGTTGACACACTTGTGTTTGCCTTGACATTGAGTCGCGACAGCCACTTCGTCATGTGAGTCTTAGTGATAGATGGGGCGGAAGACACCCCCGCGGTTCTCCTTCATCTTGTGAGCACTCATTTGTTTCGAACGTCTATGTTTTAAGCCATTCTGTCTTTCCTCCCAAGCACTTGCCCGAAATAACGTAGCAGTCTTCAAAACCAGGAAAGTAACTTTGCTTTTAAATGCATGGTTGAAACCGCAACTAGGTAGATTTTTATAGAAATATTATCTTTCGCAATAGTGCTCTGGGTGCAAAAATTTCTGCACTGTTCCTTTGCTCATTCCATTGCTCTTTGCAGTTTCTGAATGCGTATGATATAATTGGTATGTTTTAAAGATTATTAAGCCACTAATCGCCTTTGCAGTTTCTGAATACGTATGATATACTTGGTATGTTTTAAAGATTATTAAGCCGCTAATCGCCATAAGAGACCAGTTGATTCGACGGGATTAATTATTTCTGAAAATTTCAATTAAATATTTTGTACTGCTAAGTTTTCATGACTTTGTTAGCAAAATATTTTCAAATTTTTATAGGTATATGACTCGTGTTTCTTTAGAAATTCCACATAATTCTGTTCATTATTCATGCATGAATGAATTCATGACGTAGTAGAATGAATCATGAATTCATTCTACTATGAATTTCCCTATTTGTTTTTGTTCTATATCGTTATATATTCAATCATCGGACAGAAAATAACATCAGTGTTAAAAAATGTGGGCAGTTTAAATAATTCAAAACTTTGCAATATATATATATATATATGTATCAAATTTGGTAGTTTTAGGTCAAACGGTCAGACCTATAGAATGCCAACACATACAAACATGACACATTCATTTTTATAACTAGCTACGTTTGATGACCAGTTTTAATAGTCTTAAATAGATTGTGTTCACAGTTTACTTCAACCTTCCTATTGGAGACTAGTACCATAACCCCATAGCGCTCTTAAACACCGAAATGTCTGGTTCATCTGTCTTCTAACATTCCCTTTTTTAACTTCACATCTTTATTTGTCTTGTAAACTGCACAGATTATAAACAAAATCCTCCTTCTTTAGCTTTAAATAATGAAATAAAATCGCTCTATTGAATATTTGATGAAACAATGAAAACAGCTTGAATCTTAGAACAACAATGTAATCTGTTGCTGAGGATTAGGCAAATGTTTTTTTTTTTTTTTAATTTGCCGACATTTTAGAAAAAGCGGAATATATTTATTAAATTAATAAAATTAAAAGGATTTTTTAAATTTTGAAATTATGTAAAATTTATTTTTGCAAAAATATTTAGGAAATCTTTTGGATGAACTCTAAATTTCAAATTAAAATTTTTAACAAATTACAATTTTAATTATAATTTTTTTAAAAAAATCATTCTGAGGTATGCATTAGCATCTTTTAAAGTACATACAGAGACATATTTACACATTTTTAGAACAATTTCTATAAAGAATTAAATGAAAAACAATTTGGAATAAACATTTGTGACAACAACCCATTATCTGAAATAAGAAGTATCGTTTACTTTTCTTTGCATTTTAAATTTTATTTTTTATAAAAAATTTTCTTTTTCTTTTTTTAAATTAATTTATTTCACTTTTGAAATGTTATATGCAGGTGCAATTTCTGGATTGATGGATATGTTTTTGCGCTTTTTGAAGACAAATATTCCTATTTCATAATGAGAAACACAAAAACATTGTTCTCGTTTTCTCTCTCTCTTTCTCTCTCTCACACACAAATTTATCTTAAAAGGTAACATATTTTATTTCGAAATTTCTGAAATTAAGAATTTACTTAACAGAAACTTACCTCCTACAAAATGATACGTGTAATGCTTTGACTCATCATATGTAATATATTAAATCTTTTTGAGTATTCCAACATAACAGAAAAATCTTGAATTTTTCAGTGAAAAAAAATCTTAAGTTGGAAATGATTCCACCATCACAGGAAATTAAAATTTCCCTTCTATCTTCCCTTTGACAGTTCCTTATCACATATAAATTTTTTTGTAGCAGAGTATCGCTTCCAACGTTCGATCTTTGGCATTTCCAGACTAAAATGTTTGTTGACTAGAAACCCCTAAGTGACAGATCACTCTAAAGATTCTACCCAGCTTCGAATTTCAAAGTCGAAAATTCAAGCTATCTAACCACTCAGAATAAGATTCATGATATCAAAAAAAGTTTTCCGAATGTTTAAAATATTTCCCTTTTAAACGCTTTTAAATCAGTAGAATCTAGACCTCTCAGAAAATAACATTATTCTGAAAAGTGTTTGTCAAAAGAATACAACTGACACATAGTTATTTTCTTTTAACAGTGATAATTTATTAAAAAATTGTATTAAGTTTCAAAAATTTTTTAAAATTTTTAACAAAATTGCAACAATTTTTAAAATATTTAGTATAACATTTTTAATCCAATTTCAGAACATAATTGAAATTTTAAAACAGTGATATTATTGCTAAATAACGACACATAATTATATTGTAATTCCATCAGTTATATTTCAGAATATATCTTTCACTGACATATCTTTTTATGAATGATATTTAGCAAAAGAAATAAAAGAGTATTAATTATATATAGAGCAGATACATTTTAGATCAGTGTTTCATCTGAAGACCAATCTTTTCGCAGAGGCAATATGAAAGCGAATATGAAATTAAAAAAAAACGAATGAAAAAGATAGAAAGAAACAGAAATCATTTGAAAATGAAATTGAAAAAGAACAAATGAAAAAGATAGAAAGAAACAGAAATCATCTGAAAACGAAATTGAAAAAGAACGAATGAAAAAGATAGAAAGAAACAAAAATCATTTGAAAATGAAATTGAGGAAACAGAGAGGGGAAAAAAGGTCACGGGCATCAGTTGGATTAGTGCCAAATCTCATCTGCGAAAATCTCTCCTCAATCAGTGATAAGTTCAAAAAGAGAAAGGATAAGATGCTCCATTTAGGTATGCGCATTGGACGAGTTTTGAAGCTTTCTATAATTTTTCGTTTACTCTCTTAATATTCTTTATTACTTATTGAATCATTTTCTGCTTTCTTTTTTCGTTTTAATTAACATATTTTGTCTTCATTCTCTGAACTCTCAGTGTGGGAAAATAATTGGACCATCATATCAAAAGAGCTTATAAGATAACCTACTTATTGTATGACATCCTTAAAAAATTGTACTGCAGTATATTACAATGCTATCGATAAAAACTGTACAAGTAGCAAATGCTATTCTTCAATAATGATAGCTGATATTATTGTTAATATTTCAATTTTTAAGCAATAGTGAAAAATGTTACATTTTATCTACGTGTTACTTAAATTTTTGTTTTGTTTCAATAACAATATATTAGAACTTTCTTATTTAACCAACGTTAAAAAACACTCTAATATATTGTTGTTTTCTGATATATTGTTCGATTGCCTTTAACTTTCTATCTCCAAAATATCCACTCCTAAAGAAGGATCTGTTTGTGTACGTCTTAGAGTGTGTGAATTAATTTTCTACAGGCTAGATGTTTCTCCTAGAATGTTGAAATTTGGAAAATTTATACACTGAAAGGGGGAAATACGGAACAAGTAGTGAGCTTTTTGAAATTTTTATTAGAACTTCAAATCATTAGAAATTAAGTGAAAAATTATTGTTCTGGTACAATAACTTCTGGAAATATTAGAGTAAAAATATTTTTTACTTATCATAAAATTAAAAACTGATCGTCTCAATATCAATATTGTCCATATATATATATAATATTTTTAATAAACTTTCAGAAAACATTTTAAATGTATTTTGAAACAATATATTTCATTGTTTTCTTCTCAGATCGTGTTGTTTATTGTTATTCCCAGTATTTTTTTTCAATGTTCATGATTAAGATATAAAGTTTCAGTTTATTTTTGCATGTTGAGTAGGTTTCGATATAATTTATGCTTTTTAATCTTTTGCCTATCAATAAAATTTAACTTTAAATCAACAAGTGATAAAAAAAATTTAAGTAAACTATTTTTCAAATACTCCAGCTCTTCCCTGTGATATAATTGGATGTATAAATATATAGGCAGAAAATTTTGGAAATGTCTAACACAGTGAAAAAAAGGCGTAAGGCTTCTAATAGAGCATTAATTATATTTCTATTAAAATTTGAAACTTATTTTGGTAAGCAAAATATTACACAAGGCATTTAATGAATATTTTTAGCAATATTAATCCCAGCGAACTAATTGGCTGCCTAAGATGGCGAATACAAAATGAAAAACTAAATGATTAATTTTCTTCACTTCAAATAATAGTTTAATAGTTTTATTATATATTAACGTTATTATTAATCCCTTATTTTAAGAACTAGCAATAATTTGGATTTTATTATTCTCTTACTGACTTTTGATCGTTCAAAATCAGTCGAAACTCTTCCAGTGCACCATTCCGTAAATTTTAGCACGGTCAGCTGTAGCTTGCAAATAAGCGTGATTATTCCACACGAGACGACCTTCTCCACTTATAAAAAATGACGATTGCATCACTCAATCTATTAAACTGCCAGCTCAATGGGTAGCAGTACGTGTGAGTGATTTTTTGATGAATAAGTCACTTGAGAGCTATACATGTTTAGTAGAATGCGTCATGATTAAGTACACAAGTCGGAAAGCTGCTCTATCGTCAATAAATCTCCAGTCGCTTGCTTGAAAGACGATCTTGTTGTACCGGTACGAAGATTAATCGCTGTGAGAAATAAAATACATTATATTTTTCGAACTCGTGATATTTTTTTATTATTTATTTGTTGGTAGTATATCAATGAGGTTAATGTTCAATTTTTTCTTTGTTTACATGTACATCTACTAGTGTTTTGCAATAAAGGTGTTTTTTTTTGTATATGGTGTAATCCCATTTATGGAGTTAAAAAATTTCGGTTTGGTTAGTTCCAGCTTTCCTTGTGTGTACCATAATGATGTGGGATTGTTACCTCTACTCATATATGATGGTTCTACCTCTGTATAAGAAATGCAGTCAATAGTAAGTTTTACCACCAACTCGTTTTAATTTTCGTAGTAATCATTCAATATACTCTGAATGCCAAGGCAGGTGGAAGCAACATAATATTCCATTGGTATAATATTCGAAGGGAAATAAAACATAATATTCATCATGTAATCGTGTTAAAAAAAACTAAAAAAAACCCATAGATTTGTTAATATAATCATTATATATTGAAAAAGAAAAAAAAATGGAGGATTTACGGGATAGACTATTAAAAGACTGATTTCACAATTTTGAAACGTGTCGTAATGCAGAACAAATAGAAGGCTAATAATATTTGGAAAAAGCAGGGTTCAAAGCTGGAATTTTCTGGTCACAATTCCGTGATCTTGCCACACTATGTCATTTATAAAAGTTCAATCTTTAATAGTAGCCATTTATAAATAAAACAGTATGGCTGAAAATATCGTGACATTTTGCTATTTCTTCTCATCATGTAATGAGAACAATCGGATGAAGAATATCTGATAAAAAATAAGCCAGGCTCTGATACGAATACCTTTTGAACTAAGATTTAGCCAGTATGCCAAAAACGAGAACTTCCATATCCAATTCTAAGCAAAGTATCTATGCAAAGTTTAACAACATTTATCAGTTGAATTAGTTTTAAAAATAAGTTTGGCAAACAAACAAAATATAAATAGTTGAAAATATATTCCAATATCTTTAACAAAAATTTTTTTAGACTTATCAAACAATAGAGATCTGAGATGACCAGATTATCTCGTACAAAGAAGAATTTTGATTGTTTATCACGGGATGAAATAAAATCCCAGAATTGTTTGATTAAATGTCTTGATTTGTTCCGAATTTTACTTGTGATATCTCTTTTCTATCTTCTCTAATAATGAAGGCAAATGTTCATGTGTGTGTGGATCTATGCAATCTCTAAAGACCAGAACTTTTGATTTAGAGCTACAGGCGAAAAAAATTTAAATATTCAAATAAAAGCGATGTTTTTGAAAAATTAAAAATTAAGTGATATTTTGGCCTTTTCCCTCTATAATACCCGAAAACACTGTTGCGCAAAGCTGCTTTCGTCCCACTTTAAAATTAAAAAAATATATATCCTTTTAATTATACCAATGTACGAGCTCTATCAATTCTTGATATTTAGCAATTTTCTAAAATTATTTTTTCCATGATTTTTAAAAATAGATTCTTATTGTTGGACTGATATTAAAATCTTTCCATTGTTCCGTCAAATATTTAATCGCATTATTTTCTGCCCTTTCTGGAAGTTAAGGAAAATGATTATGTTTGATATCTGTATAGTTTACATGAGGAATAAAAGCCAAAAGATAAATAACTCAGACAAGTACGTTTTCAATAGCACTATGATGTCATGGGACTTAAATATACCAGAACAGTTCATACATACAATGAATAAAGCAGGTGCAAGTGAAATTAAAACAAGACGACCGTGATATCTGTCAAAAAATGATGTCTAAACATATTTCCTTGGCAAAAGCACAAAAATTAAATTACGCATAAGAGATTTAAATGGAAGAAACACAAGCAGAATTTTCGGTGAATCAGTCAGCCGCTAAAGACCGCTAGCATTCAATAAAAATTACTTTAAATTACCAATTTCTGAAATGAGTATAGAAGTGAGAAGTTGTCCTGATTAAACAGAACAATTTCGATTTTCCTTTCTTCGTTTTTAATTGAAAAATTTCTTACGTTTATTATATCCGCATGGATGATCAGTTTCTACTGATCAGTAAAGGAGTTCGTATTAAAAAGGATAAGCAAAAAAATAAAAAATAAATAAGTTAGTTACTACTTCATCGCACACCTAGTTTAGAGGAAGAATAATAAGGGTTAAAAAAATTCGAACTCGAGATTTTGACGACTCCCCAAGTTTCAAACCATTTTGAGATCTAAAAATACATTTTTGGAAACTGTCCGTATGTCAGTTTTTCTGTGGCAAAGATAACTCAAATACGCTTTAATCTAGACAGACGAAATTTGGTATAAAATTTTTACACATAATTTGTAGATTTGTATCAAATTTTTAGCAAACTCCATTCCGAGGAAGTCTGTTTGTCCGTTTATTTGAACATAATTTAACCCGATAACTACAAAACGTAGAGTTCTATCTAGATAAAATTCCGTACACAGATTTAACATCTACACTGTAAACACCTATCAAAATTTGAGCCAAATCCAACGAGGGGTCGGCCGTCTGTACTTTCAGAAACATGTAAACTCGATAACTCAAAAACACTGTGACATAAACATATCATATTTGATGTGGAATTTTATAATTAGAAATGTAGTTTTGTATCAGATTTTTGTTTCATGTGGTTGGGAAAAATACATCTAAGGCAGAAACTCGATTTTTAGATACTATTAACCGCATGCCAGGAATTAATGTCCAAAAATCTCACCGAGGATGACACGATAGATTCAGTATAACAGCTAAATTCACGCCAAAGATTAATTTTTCGTTATTATCATATGTCAATACCATGCAATGCTTTTTTCTGGAATAATATCTTTATTAGAGTGCATGCGAGAAAGTTTTGGGTAGAGTACTCTCACTAATTATTTTTTTTAATTAACTGCTGAAGAATTTTCCTTTACACTTTTTCTTGCCGACAAAATATGATTAACGAAACAAATGCAATGTATGAAATCGCTTGAAAAGAAAATAATAAGCAATAGCAACATATGTTATTAATACTTCTTTAATCTCTTCCCACATTAATGAGTCATTTTCCTGTATTTCATTCTAAACAGAAGCCAAGATTGTTCAAAAAAGTCTTGCAACTTCAGTATTATCACACATTAGATGATTTTATATTTGCTGAACTAGGCCATCTACTAACAACTTACATTTCAGAAAGAGATACATGTCCACCCTGCATAAACCGTATAACGAAACGATTCTTCCCCAAAAGCAGCCGCAACAAACAACCGACTTCCGAATTAAGGATGTCACCATCGGAATACGAATCCGCGTATTATAGCGCTATTCCGGAACCTTGGCTTTTTCTGCTGAGGCTTCGACGGGTATCCAGAGCACGCACTGCTTCATCTGATATGCAGTGCGACGCGCGTCCCGAAAAGCTGGGATTTCTCCAATAGAAAAAGTGTTCAGAGCCCACAATTAGGCACCCAGCACGCGTTCTGCGGACCCTTCCGAAAAGACCCGATTGAAATTCCGGTGCACGAAAAGAACACAACCTCGCCTGATGCACCCTCCCCGTTAGCCTCGTCACGCAAACCAGATGAAAAAGTTGCCAATGGCAGAGGGGGGGGGGGACTCGTCATGTAGTCATCTGTATGCGATAGCCGTCGTTCTCGTTTTTCTATATGCTCTGGCAAAGGGTAGATCAAAGGTCACCGCGATGGTTCCTTTCTTTGTTGTTTGCAATGACTTCGTGGTCGACTGCGTCGATAAGGAATCGAGCTGGATGTCGATGAGTTTCGCCCCAGGCTGGTTACGCCGTTTGCATGTAATTGGGATGAAATATGCTGTGTTCGTGTGGGATTCTGCCTTTGATGCAGATTATATATTATGTCAGAAGATTCAATGTATTTTGTCTTTCAGCCAGCACTCCTACACATTTGATGGAAATGACTGTGGTTCTAGCTGGAATAATTTAGGAGGATCCATAACTGTCATATCTGAAGAAAATACGGCAACATGAGATCTTTTTGAGTTCAATGCAAAATATTGAATCAATCCATATGTTTATAGCATACGACATTGATTCACCGATTATAAGCCATTAGTTACCATTATAGGTTCAACTTATGTCTCATGTCAGAAGATTCAATATGTTTCGATGATTAGATCTTCTTATTTTTTTTATGCAGGATATGGATTCAAAATTATATTCAAATGATATAATTTTGAAGAAAATCCGGTAATGCAAAATCTTATCGAATTCTGTATAAAGATAATTCAAAAGGTCCGGCAGATTAACTTGTTTCTAATTATCTTTTAAAAAACTATAATTTAGAATTTGCACATGCCTATTTAATTAGTTATCCTTTTTTGATACAAGTAAATATTTTAAAATCCTATAAAGTACAACCCTGATATTCACTAAACGAAATTTTGTTATTTGTATTACAGGAAAAAGCAAGTTCTAAATATTTTGTTGTTATCAGTATAACTATTTTTGTGTAAATAAATATCCACCTCAATTGTATTATATTCAAACTTCAAAACTTTAGAATTTTTTTTATAAATTTTACACTATTTAATCCCTTTCCCACTCTTTAATTTTTGGCTAAATACCTTAAAGATAATTTTTTTTCTGGTGACGGCAAATTAAAATATTTTGAAATTTTGATTGATTTAAGAAAACTAATTTATTTATTAGACAAAATTAATATGATTTGTTAGTCAATTTGATTAATTAATAAATAATTAAAAAATCGTGATATCTCGATATGATTTTAGTTAAGAAACTGAAACATCCAGATTATTGTTTAATCAAAAAATTTGGTAAAAATTGAGGCCAACCTTCCTTTCTGCGTGAAATTATAAGCAGATTAGTATTTCAAGATAATTAATTGAAAATTAATTTAATTGTTAAAATCATAGTATGTAGTCAAAGTTTTTACTAATAATTTTGTGGCTTCAGGAATTATTATGAGACTTCTACTCTGTTCAGAGGTAATGAAATATTTATTTTCTCGGATTAACAAAAAAATGATGTACTTATTTAGTAGTAAGCATATTTCTATCGGCCTTAGAAAGGTTTAGTCTATTGTAAAGAACAACAACTTCGCCTTTCTCTAAGACTGATTTGGCAATTCTGTCAATTAATAAGATGTAAATGTGCCAAGAATCATTAAAGATATGTTAATTTTCACTTGGAAATACGACTCATATCTAAACATATTAATTAAAAATTAATTTAATTTAAATATTGTCTTATTTTCACCTAGGTAAAATCAAGTTTAGTCTGAGTTTAATGCAAATAGTTCAGCAAAAATCAAAAGGATTCCATAAATTTAAAGATATTAGATTCCAAAATTATCTAT
Source organism: Argiope aurantia (assembly GCA_026543865.1). Taxonomy (NCBI): domain Eukaryota; kingdom Metazoa; phylum Arthropoda; class Arachnida; order Araneae; family Araneidae; genus Argiope; species Argiope aurantia. The sequence continues at coordinate 390,437 of JAPMOR010037143.1, read as the reverse complement.
GCCGCCTACGAAGCATAGTAAATTCCATTTGATTTCAGAGAGGATAATATACACTAGTGAATAACATTTCAAATGAAATATGTATAAAGAAGATAAAATTCGTTGGCAGAATAATTCATTAAAGAAATGACTAATGTGGAATTGACTGATGTGAAAATTTAATGTCGTATATAGGTATTTTGCCTTTCTAAGCACAGTTTATTGCGAGGCGCCATTTTTTTTAATAACTGTCCAATACAAAATGGAGAATAAAATTCATCTAGAAATACCATGAGAAACGATCACTGAGAAAAACGAATAAAACAAGCGTAATTATTTATTAATTCCAAGTAATTCTGGTTATTTACAAATTAAAATATTTCATCTTTATAATCAATTATTACAAACTAATGAACTATAAATTTATATAAGACCGAAAATTATTATTTTTCAGGATCAGTGAAATGAAAAATAACGTGAAAGTCATCTGAATAAGTAAGAATCAAATATATTATAAATGACAATAATTTTTGCTTTAATTAATTTAATAATTCAAAGCAAAGACACAGTATTTTTTCCAAATTTAATACTAATCGTTTCTGGTGATTACTTAGTTCCTATAGGTCCTATTAAATTTCAGCTAAGTCGTTTAGATAAAACTTCATACCTAGGATTCCGCCAAATTTTCGGGCATTTAAAACCTATTATTTTAGTTCCCTGATTATTATGAACAAGAACATTTCCGATGGAGAAAAACTCTTAAAATCATTGTGCAGTTAAAAACAAATATTCAGTTCATTTCGCGTTATTTTACTTCACTCTTTTATTAGTCTTGATTATACAGATATAAATCAGAATCTTTCGTCCATTAGCTTTCAATAATGGAAGAAAATCACGCAATGAAATATTTGATGAAACAATGAAAACATTTTGAATTATAATGAAACAATGTAATCTATTGTTGGAAATTAGGTAAAAGAATTCGCAAGGAATAATTGATACATTAATAAAACAATTTTTACTTTCTAGGCTACGAAATATAGAAAGTATTGTAATCGTCAAAAAACTCGAACTACAGATTTTGTCGTATCTCTACATTTTCGACCTCCCCCAATTTCAAAAAATATAATTCTGAAAAATGTCTGTATGTCTATCCGTCCGCCTGTCTGTAACAAAGTTAACTCAAAATTGCTTTGAGATGGATGAAATTTCGTACACGGTTTTGGAACCAAATTTTTAGATTATCAAATTTTAAACTAAATCCATTCGACGGAGCCGCTTCTTGGCATAAGGGTAGCGCGTCTTTCCCGTGATTCTGAGTTCGAGTCCCGGTTGCTAGTCATTTGTTCTATCTGTGGGATGCGTGAATGTGCCCCCCTGTAAAAAGGGGTTGTGCAAGCGAATGAGTGATGCGTGAGTAGCAAAATCGTACTCTTGGCCCTAGTTGGCGCTACTAAAAACAAAAGACGCTCCTTATCGGCTTAAATCGCTGACATCAGAAGCAACAACCTATTGACGGAAGTTCGTCTGTCAAGTTTTTCGGATGTAAGTTAACACAATACCTACAAAAAGCAAAGAGAGCTAGACTGATAAAATTCGGCTCACAAATTTAGCATCTATAATACAGATATATGTCAAATTTTGAGCCAAATCCAACAAGGGTTGACAGTCTGTTAGTCTGTACTTTCAGAAACATGTAAGCGCGATAATCCAAAGACGTAATGACTTAAATAAATTAAATTTGGGGTACGATTATGTAAGTACGAGTGTAGGTTTTTTTTTGTCAAATTTTAGTTTTAATCAGTTAGGAAAAACGCATCTGAAACACAAAATTTATTTTTGATACTTTTAACCGCATGTCAGGAATTAATCGCCAAGGATCGCAGGGCAAATTCAGTAAAAGCACTACATTCGTGACAAAGGTTAATATTTTGCAACTATTGTACGCCAGTGAACTGCAAGGTGGTCTCTGTAAAAACACTTTTATTAGAGAGACACTTTTATTATACGAGATACGATTTATTATTAAAAAACACTTTTATTATACGAGAAAGTTTAATGAAGACGGCTCTCGATGGCTTAAATTTTGAAATGTTGTAAAAATGTATATTTTTTACTCATTTATTTATTTGGTATCAAAGCTTATAATATATTTATTCATCGGACGTTTGATCCTTAACTTTAATTTCTTTGATATTTTTCAGAAGACATTGATTTGTATATATTTATAATCTTGAAATTATGAAATTTTTGATGGAAGCTTTTTTTGAATTCTAATACCAGAACAAAACGATAAATTAGCAGATAACTATATCAAATTCGGATTATCGATTTAAACTGCAAAATTCGCCTTTCTCTTTTGAGACAATATTACTAAATGACAGCTGAAAATTAATTAACTAAGTAGCTTACCTCCCTCAAATTCTTTTCATAGGCTTCAGATTCAGGACAAGCTTAATCCTTTTTACCAAAAAGTTTAACATTTTGCGACAACAAAATTCTTCTGGTCATAAATGTATACTGATGAAATTCGAACTCAATAAAGTTGCAATTTTACCATATTTTGTTTCTCGGTATTCCTCACTCTATATTCTTTTTTTTCTATAGTTAACATTCTATAGTTATCTGTCGACACAATCATGTTCTCAAGCAGATGATTTCTTTTCCAGATCTGGCGCGAATTGTTTAAAAGTTTGAACTTCAACTTTTACATCTGCTCTTCAGAACAAAACAAAGAATGCAAAGCAGTGAAAAAAAAAGAGGATTTGTATACGTGTATTGTCTAAAGTTTATCAAACATTTTTTTTTTAAGATTTAAATTTTTATTCTTATTTTATGTTTCATGAGACCCGAAAACCTCAGACGATCTGAAAAAGTGTACTTCATGATTCGTATACATCTCACTGGCGTCGCATTTTTTTCTGCATTTTTTAGTTTTTTTCAGTATTGAGCTGTATGAAACTGTGAGCATATTTTTTAATCTAGAAAACTGTATTTTGGAAAACAAACATCTAAGCAAGTTATGTTTCTGATTTTTTTGTTATCAGAAATTTGAGTCTTCTGATCGATGAAAATGAAAAATTCTTTCTCAGCCAGTGTAGTTCCAATGGTACATTCATTTGATTCACGTCATTGTCGTCTAAAAAAAAGAGAAAATAAAACACACACACACACACACACACACACACACACACACA
>JAPMOR010037143.1:357237-387161 GCA_026543865.1 Argiope aurantia | reverse complement strand
CACACACATATATATATATATATATATATATATATATATATGAATAAAGCCACGGAAATTACACAGTTATAATGGTCAGACGGATCAGTATCTTGTTTTTAATTATTTGTTTGAATATTGAATAATATGTCAGAATTTTCAATTTTTTTCTCCTTTTGAGCAAGTAGTTGTTTATTGTTAAATTTAGAAATATTAATTACGTTAAGCTTCATTTTTATTTTTAGAATGCAAAAAATTAATTTGCTTAGTTTTATCGAATAATCCTAACTTTATATCATGCTTCTTTTTAATATGTGTTATGATAGTACGTGCAAACTTATGCTATCATTGTTGCAAATTAACAAAGTATCGGATTAGCTGGAAGAATGTTTACTTCCACTTCTTACTCTTAAGTTTTAACTTCTTCCTTAATCCTCTGCAGAAATTTTTAAATATAACTGGAAATTTTTAAAGAATATCAAAGTATTTTAAGGACGCCAAATATCACTTTAAAATATGCATAAGAAACCAATTACTAATTAAAATTTTGCATGGTTCATTACATTCTTTCTTCATAGCAAAATAATCTTAAATTCTTCAGACTTGAAAAATATTTATAAAAATGATAAAACTGATACTTTATGTTAAATAATACTATTTATTTTTCAATATTTTATGCTAAATAAAATTGCTGGCATTGTTCACTTAAAATTAATGCACCATTTTCAGGCTACATTGCCGCTATTATAAGACTGAGTACTTAGTTCTGAACCATGCTGAGATGATCTCGACAATTCTTTTCTAAATTGTCATTTCACACCACAAAAATGTGTGCTTGACCATTTATAGACTTAATGTACATAAATGTAGTGGCGGATTTACTCATTTTGGGGCCCCAAGAAATATGTTATTAAATCCTTCTTTCAATAATTGGCCATTTTAGTTCTAGATTGGTAGTTAATCCTCATGCTGAATTAAATTATTTTAACATATTTTTCATTTTAGCAACATTGTGAATGCATATATGGTTTTATTTATTTATTTTTAATATGTATAGCATAAAAAGAAACTAATGAAATACTATTCTTGAAAAATTATTTATAATTATTAGTTAATAATGATTTCTTCACTTAAAAATATAAAGTAAGAAAGTCATCAGATTGCGAAGCTTTAATTTAAAAATAAAAAATTTCAAACAAATATAACATTAAAAATTATTTTACTGCAATTGCCAAATGGTATATTACATAGCCAGTTAATGAATAATTAATATTGCGATATATTATAAAAAGTAGTTTTTATATTATAATTAATGTTTTAAAAAATTTTTACACATATTATAGTCCTACTTTTTATAATTCAAAATATTGTCTTTCGGACAAATTTATTATATTTCTTACAAATGTTTTATTTGATAATTTTGAATCGATTTATCGCAATTTGAATCGATTTATCTCCCCCCCCCCCGCCCCCAATTACAGTCAAGTGACTACTGTTCGTTTCAAGATACCGAGACTAGCACTTTTCGATGCTTGCGCTTCACTAAGGAATGGAAAGCAGGAGGTTGAATAGTTACTATGCCTCCTAATTCCGCATAAAATCTGAATTCACTCTATTGCTAAATGCATACATCTCGTACTTTCACCTTTCCTCTCACCTCTTTTTGGACAAAATAAACTCCTCCTGACGCATGCGCAAAAACGTGGAAAATTTCTGAATCCGAGAATGAAGATTATAGGCATTTACATAATCATAAATCTGAACAGAGAAAATTCTACGAATAGATTCCATTGAAAAATTAGTGTAAAGAAGATGTAAAGACAATTAATTTATAGTTCACATACGAATACATTAATTTCAAAACCGGGGGAAGGGGATCTTTTCCACCTCAATTTGCTCGTATATTTATACTATATGGCATGTTATCTGTCTAATTTCGCCGAATAATAAAGAAAAATCAATAAAATTTAGACTCCTTTCTATCGATTGACTGATCCAAACTGACACCTGTCAAGAGTTGTGATATCAAGACCACATAACGAGTTTTATTTAGTAACATTTTTAGCCATCGCGTTCATTTACACAAGAAAAAAACAAACTGACAGACAGTCAAATAGCAGACGGATCTGAAATTTGATACCGATTGGCAAAATTGGTGATAGAATCATAATCATATTCATTCTAACGTTCATCCTTTTAGTTCAGAAGGTCTCAAATTTCTAAATTCTTCATCGCATAAATAAGATTAAAAAATGGATGTACTATCTAAAAAGCATTTAGTAATTAAAAATCACTACATCTTAACCATATCCATAATGAAATGGGAATTTTTACGATAAAAAGATAAAACATTTAAAATTTACATTATTCAATTATATTCACAAGTGAAATTTTATATTGTAAGAAAAAATATTCTGTGTATTGTTGGAAATAATGAATAATAATACATAATATCGAATATTTATATTTATATTGATAAAGAACAATGCGATATATCCTCCTGCTTCATTGTAACCTATCAGGATTTATTTTCACTGATTTCAAACATAAATTAGCTCAATCCTGGCAAAGATTTGCCAAACTAAATTTCTGGAAAAATGCACTGCTCAACCTCAGATTTAAGCATTTTGAGGCCCTCGGCATTATGACGCCTCACGTATAGTAAACTGTTGAGTTTACATTGAAGAAAGTTTTTAATTTCATCAATGTTTTAATGATTAGAAGATGTACTCGTCTGAACGAGTTGTTTTCCTGTTAACAATATCATGGATATGATTAAAACACATTAACTGAAGAAAGTTGTAGTAGGAAACTCTCATAGCTATTGACTGGTCACAAATTAATAAATAAAGGCTGTAGTAGAAAATCTCATGCATACTGGCGACACTATCTCTGCAATAGTTACTCATGTTAAAGAAATGAAAATAATTATCATTTGTAGTACACTTTAGATGTATGGAGTAACATTAAAAGTAAAAATGATTATTAAAATCGGTCTGAAACAAATAATGATCGATTGCCAGAAAGAAATCAAACGTGACATAAGCCTGGCTGAACTTCACAAAATATGAATTTTGCCAAACATAAAAAATGAGAGGTTAAAAAAAAGTATGATTAAATGAACGATAGAATGAATAATTATTCAAAAAATTAATCTGTCTGAAGAATGATAAAATACAATACCCAAAATGCTGAAAGTTGAGTAGTTGAAAGTTTCTTTAGCCTTCAAGAGATCTAAAACGTGGGCATTCCCGGGCAATTTTTATTTAATTCTAAACGGTTTTTCTCTCCTTACTAAACGCAGGAAGAAGAAACCAGTGGGAATGGTCTCCCCAAAACTTTCTCGCATTCTTTTGAATAAAATTATCATCCCCCACAAAATAGTGAGGATCCCGGGGAAAATCATGAACGATACCAGTACTCAGATTTTTATTTTTATTTCTTTTTATTTTCCGAGTCTCCCGCATATAAGAGTTTTATGTTTCAAAGGACAACAAAATGTACATTTTCGGCATCTTTTTTCATGAATCGATTAAAAACATAATTTGACACATAAGTAGAATTGCAGTAATGGCCAGATTTGATTTGTTCAAGTCACTTTTGGAACTGTCACCTTCACATGTGTACGAAATTACAAACCGATAGACAGTCAATCCTTTGACGGATGTAATGAAAATTTTGATTCGAATCTACATATTAGAAGTTGAAACTGTGTACTAAATTTAATTTATACAAGTCGTTTCATTTTTGATGTTCAAATGAATTCAAAATTATAGATCGTCAGACGAGCAACTTCTTGATAGATTTAGTTCAAAATTTAGATACATATTTACAATTTAAATGCTAAAACTGTGTACAGCTTATTATTTATCTAGTTATTCACTAGATAAATTGCAGTTATTGTGCTCACTTGCACTTCTTTTAACAAACCTTGCTTCCTTCCAAACTATTTATCCTTCTAGGAAAGTAATTTTTGAATTAACATCTTCACAAACAGACATAATTCCAAAAATGTGTTGTTGTTGTTTTTGATTCAGGGATATCTAAAACATGAAGATACTTTGTATACACCGTATACGAGAAAGTAAAAAAATAAGTCAGCCATCTGACTCTTCGACCCGGCGCGAAGGCATATGGATTTAAACCATAAAACTGAATGACCGGACCGCCGCAACAGCAACACTGGAGGGGGCCATCACCGGCCACGGTACAAACCTCCCCGAAGGAAGTACGTCCCGTCATCGATGGAGGAGTCAGATCCCCCACCTATTTGTGTACCCTCCAGGGTGGCGAGATCCAACCACCATGCCGGAAACATCTCATCCTCATTTCGAGATGCCACCCGGGGGTTAAGTAAAAAAATAAGAAAACAAAGTACAGTACGTTTGTATCTTGATTTCACTAATACAAACGTATTCTTATATGATATTTAGAAGAATTATAGTAATCGTCAAAAAATTCTAACTCCAACTTTTGACGAATTTTCATATTTTAGACCTGCGTGAGTTCGAAAACACATTTTTGAAAAATATCTATCTGTTGACAAAGATAACTAAAAAAAGTTTTGAACTAAACCGAAGAAATTTTGAGCCGAATCCAACATGGAATTGACTATTTGTCAGTCTGTACTTTCAGAAAAATGTAAATTAATATAGCAGTGAATTAAATATATCAAATTTGGTATAATATTTAATACAAGTGCAGTTTTTTGTCAAACTTTAGTTTCAATAGATTGACACACAAATTTTGACACAATTGAACCACAAATTTTATTTTCGGATACTTTTAACATCATGTCAAGGATTCCACGATAGATTGATTAAAAGCGCTAAATTCGCGACAAAGGTTAATATTTGGTAACTATCCTACGGTCATGCTATGCAAATCGTTCTCTGGACTCAAACTTTCATTAGAGAATATGCGAGAAAGTTTTGGAAGACCATTCCCTCCGTTTTATTTGTGATATTTTAAAGTATGCGGAGTTGCAGTTTAGCAATATGAAGAACAGTTCGCTAGCCTGGAATCGAATTTAAAAATAAGGTTCAGTAGCTCTTCTAAAGCATAATATTTAGCACACAACGGGCATACAACAAGTCCAGTGTTATTTACGTAACATTCTAAAATTGAAAGTTATTTTTTCGCAACCAATTTACAGAACAGCAAAGATTGCAGATTTTATTTATGAATGTACTATTGCTTAATGACCTTGCTCACAGTCAGACAAGGATTGTAAACAGACGCTGTTTTCTATAGATTACTGTAAAAACTTAGGGTATCCATTTCAGCTGAATCCAGTGTTTACGTGTTTGAAAAACAACGCGATCATTTTTTGATGTGAAATGACTTTCAGCTCAATGAATGACGTACGAAGTGGTGCCATGTTTCAGTTGAGAAACGATCTAGATTTTTCGATTCTATAATTACTGTTTTAGTCAGTTAACTGAAGAAAATTGTTCTCCTCTTACGATTATCTGTACATAGTGACTTTTGAAACTACATTGTATTTTGAAGGTCATCTCTAATTATGTAATAAGAATAAAACGCATCAAGTGTCCCATTAGCAAATAAAGAGTTCCGGACTTAGTTGGTATTAGTTTTAATAATTTATTGGGTGGCAATTATAGGACTATTTTAATGTTGGTATCAGATGAATTCACCACCCATCTGTTTAATGTTTCGAGTATTAAATAATAAAACATCTGAAGTTGAAACCAGAGGAAATGCTCTGTCTCGACACGTATAGTTATAAAATACGCATGTATTTCCTGTGCATCTATAATAGATAATTCAAAATATATTAGGGCATATATTTTGAATATCATTCCCATTACCCGATTGGAAAAGATTTGCAATTTCAGTGTCAGGAGCTATAAATTTGTTTTTATCTTGTTATTTCGGATGTTTTATTCTCATATAAATGAACACACAGACAGACAATCTAACCATTGAAAAATCAGTACAAATTTGGATAAATATCTACAATTCTAGCAATAATATGCCAAATTTCGTTAATCAGTGTTATTTAATTTCTTTTCTGTTATCGAGTTCGCACACATCAAGTGAATAGCTTTTCCGTGCTAATTTGAAAAAGTCTAAGATTTCAGGGTAAAGACCATGTAATAGATTTCAACCTATTGTTAGTTCGTTGTTTTGAATTCATCTAATTCTCAAGATAGACATTGTTACAAAAATGTATCAGCATCATCTCTACTAATAATAAAGATGAAGGCATGTGTGTGTGCGTGTGTGTGTATTGGTGGTCAACAGGTCAAACCATTTGACTTACAGGCCAGCAAATTTTGTACAATATATTTTGAAGAGCCGGAATGAGCACCTCAACGTGTTAAAATTTTAATTATTTAAAAAAATAAGCTTCATTTTGCTATTTTTTCTCGAAAATTTTCCAAAATAACAAGTGAATAAAAATAAATTCAATGTGTTTAAAATTTATAGTTTCTCTTTTTAAGGGCATCGATTTAATAGTCGTGCGAATTTCTGTAACTTAAAAAAATTTTTTTTTCCTAATTTCCAACAATAATTACATTGCTGTTTCGAAATTCAAACCATTTTCATTATTTCATCAACTATTCGTTCACGTAATTTTTCTCCATCGTTGAAAGTTGAAGAAGAAGGATTATGCTTAATACCTATGTAGTTTACAAGAAAATTAAAAAAAAAAAAAGGTAAGTTACAATAACGCGAAAGTTAGAAGATATTTAATATTTTTAACAGCGCTACGATGTTAAGAGATTGTATCCATTAGAAAAGCGATTAGCTATAAACAAAGCTTTATGGTACACAAGAAAATACTTTATAGTACAAAGTATCTGCTAAAACCAACTTTTCAATAAACGTTTAACAGCTTGAGCTTAAAAGTTTACCAATTAATCATAGATTATCTACTGGAAAATAAAATTCCTTCAGTTATTTTTTATTAATTTACAATTTTCTTCTTACCGCATGCATGAAAATCTAGAAGTTTGTACCGAACTTTCAATGATGTTTTATTCCTAAAAACATAATTGCCTCTTAATTAGATTTTATGGATTGTTTTTTGTCACCCATGAATATACCACAATTAGTTTAATATATACTTTTATGAAAGCTTAGATTATCGAAAAACTGCATTCTCTGTTTTCAGTTAAAATAACTCAAATGAATAATAACAAACAAATCAAAACTTAAATTTCTTTGTTAAAAAATGTGCGGAACGACTTTAGTGAAAATGGGTTTCGAACGTGGCACATTTCTGAAACCTCACTATCTCCAACTACCTTTACAGTCAGATTAATATAAACTACAATTTGCAATATTTCGAAAAACGTACCGCTCGATCCTTTATTTTTCCAACCGTCTCCGATTTTACGTTCATTAAATGATTAAGTCAAACTATTTCTGAAGTCGAATCTTTATCTCTGGGTCTCTGCAACCCAAATTCGTTGATTTTGTTTACATTGCATGACAAATTATTATTTTGCCTTTATTTCACGAAAGAACGATAAAATAAATTTTGTGTAACTAAATAAATTAATTTGTCATTTCCAAGTAATATCTGAAATCAAATAAACAATGCTTCATTCATTTCGCCCAGCTCTTTCACTGTAGATCTTAGTTTTGTCCACAGGCGTTTAAAATTGAAGACTTTTCGCGCTTTTATCTACTTTTAAATTAATTTTTTAACGATTGTATCATAAAAATATAAATAGTTGTTGTTTAACTCTGTGCTATAGTTTTTCATTCTATTCATTCATAAAATTAGAACATTATTTTGATTTTACTGTATTGTATTTTAATTGGACTTTTGATTTGACTGTATTACAGTGTATAAATAGATCTTGAAGTAAACATATTTTGAGAAAAATTGAAGCGTTTCAGCGAAGTACGACGTCTTTATTGTATGTTCCCTGTACAGATGTGAACCCAAACGATAAGAACTCTATAACGTTACGATAGTGAATTTTATGATTCCGCTCCACAACGTAGCTTTGAAATATGACTTCTCTGGCAAATGCTTCAAGTTAGATCTACTTTTCTATCCTAGAAAGTAAATAAACAGTAATGTTTACATACCTTTATAATTGTAACATCTTGGATGGAGGCACTCTTAAAATCATAAATCCAGAAGCGAATTTTGGCATTTTGTGGTTCTAGGCATTTACATTGGAAAATTCCTTTTTTGATCAGTTTAGTTTCATATCTCAATACATTTTTATTTTAATTAACATTTTGATAATTTATTTTAGATTAATTTTTTGAATTTAGGAACTATGTAAAAATGCATGTTTTTATTTATTTAAGACTAGCCGCCTTTGGCGACCAGCCGGTTCGAAAGTATTACCGCTCGCTACAATTTTCAATTAAATATTTTAAGTAACTGGTCTCTTAATACATTCTCAAACAAAACATTTTTAATCTTCAAATTTTGATAGTCATACCAATGTTGTTTAGATCGTTTCGTTCAATTTACTATATATATTTTGCTAATTTGCTGTCATTTCCGGTAAAACAACTTTAATTTAAAGTGGAAATGATGAAATTGCAATTAATATAAAGATATTTTTCAATAAAACCAAGCGCTTTATTTTATTTATCATCTTTATTGTCATTTATTTATTATTATTATTATTGAATATGAGTATTGCAAACAGAATCGCTCGGTATTTAAGTCTTAAGTGAACTACAAAATATTTTTCATCATTTATGTAATATCTCAAAGAATAATTCAACAAAAATTTCTCAGATTCAGCAAAAAATTCAGTTTTTAATTTTGCTTTCAAAAGGATTGAAATGGAATCAATAATAATATTTTGTTCCGGCCTATAAATATATTTCAAAAATTATGAAGTCTAAATTTAATGCAGTAAGGTATCATATTCTGAGAAATATTCTGGACACACCAAATTTTAAATAAATGAATGAATGTTTCTATTTTCCACGATCAACTAAGACTTATTTATGAAGTTTTAAATGTTAAAAATTTAGAAAAACTCAACCTTTTCATGATCTTAGGCCAATTAATCTTGAGAAACCTGCGCGCTGATTGGCGTATTTTCTTTGAAGCGATCGATGGAAAATCTAAAATTATCCTTTTTTTATTGAATAGTGATATTCAAATTTTCATAAATAAGTCAGTTTAAGTGATTGATTTAATTGATTGGAAATTAATTCTTTTTATTTAAAATATTAGTGTTTCAAGAACATTTTGTTAATCGTGATTTCCACAGCAGAAGCTTTATGTAAAATCAAAAATTCGTTATTTATTAGAGCATTTATTGAATCAAGTTACATAAAATATAATCATTTTCCATTTAGACCAATTTAGCAGATCTGTGTCTTACTAAAGGTTTGCAAATTAGCTGTGTGGCCTTGATTTGAATGGATATCCTGTACATATTAAACAAAACTTGCCTTAAAATAAAACTGATTTATTGGATTAATAATATAGAGAGTGTAAAAGATCATAAAATAATTTTTCTTAAATTTATTTTTTAGAAAAAATAATATTTTATATTTGTTTCATTTCCTACAGACACGTGCCGAAAATTATATTTTCGCAAATTTCATTTCCAAAAAGATTTAATTTATTTTTAATTGGAGCTTTAATCAAAGTGATGGCAACACTTTGGAAAAAGCTAATTTTTTCCCATGAATGCGAAACGTGCTCGTGCAGCTTATGTTTTATTTTTATTTGTACGAAAAAAATTGTTGAAAAATATAGTTAAAATATTTATTTAAAAATTCATTAAAAATAGAAATTTAATTTTAAGGTTAAAACATTGGTATCATTTAAAAAATAAATTTTTGATCTTTAACTTCATGTAAAAATCACTTTTGTGCGGTAATATTTTCGGAAGTTATAGCAGAAACACGCCAAAATTTCTCTTAATTTTTAAATAAATAAAATTCTAATTAAAAATTCGAAAAAATAACCCCCTGGTACACATTCCCGGTTTCCAAGGTATACAGGTGCCAAATTTGGTAGCTGTAGGTTGAATGGTCTGGCCTGTAAAGCGCCAACACACAGACACACACACATTGAGCTTTATTATAAGTATAGATATAGATTTACGAAATTGGAATCCATGTTTGTACACAGTATTATTTAATTTATGCTACAATATATCAAATACTGTACGAAGTGAATGTAATAAAATAGGCTGGTACCTAATTATTTATGCTTGTCAAAGTGCTGAAACTGTTCCTATTTTTTGTAATTCACAGAATAAATTTCTGTGAATTACAAAAAATAGGAACTATATATACGAAAGGTAATTCATATTTTTAGAATTTTATATTTGCATTTTTCACAAATTTGTTTATTTGACAATTGGATGAATAATTATTTTTTAAACCAATCAACCTTCAGCTTCTCATCATATAAGCGGTCCTAAGCGGCTGTCTATTTTACCTAGTTGGATATCCGCTATTGCGTGTATAATTGGATTTCTGTAAGTCCTTGTAGTTAGGCCACTGCCGGTACAATGTACAGGTACATGTGTGCACATGTCAGCCTTTATCATAGGATGAAAATCTTTATGCGAATGCATTTTAAGGTTAAACTGATAGAGGATCAAACTTTCTTTTATGTCAGCCATTTAAGTTGATTTTTGAAATAAGGCCTTAATACGAATGCTCGCTTTCATTTTATTCTTACAAAAACATAAAATATATTCAATATGATTATGCGAACATAATATTGGAAAGACATTGTATCATTTATTACTCTTTGAAATAAAAAAATGAAATATATAAAAAAATTAAAAAATGATCACAAATTCTATCTTTGAATTAAATGACATGATGTTTTCCCATACGTTGAATAAGTTTGTAGAATGTTATTTATTTAAAAGAACCATAATATTCTTTTAGGAAAGATATGAAATTAAAATTAAATAATAATACATCCATTCTATTAAAAGTTTCTGATTCTGGTTAAAGCAATAGAGTATCATTTTAATTGTGAGATTAATATTAAAAATTACAAAATCCGTTTCAAAATAGTTAGATATTCATCAAAGTTAGATATTAATCAAAAGCTAAAATATTCTTTCAGAACGCTAGGCAATTATAACCAAACTTTTTATAGGTCTGTTTGCTTTCTGCAGGTCTGTATTTAGTAATATTTAGTGCAGTTACAAAACAGAATGCTAATATTAAAAAATCTATCACGCTATCCAGAGATTAAATAAATAATTACACGGCTGTCATAATGTACCCTTGTAAAAATTCTTGTTTTTCCTATTATTTCCTAGGAATACCTATTTCCTGACTAATTTGGAAATCTTGAATTAGTATTCAAATAAGGAAGGCCTTATCTAAGTTGTTTCCCCATATGGCAAATTTCAACTCCAAACTGATACAGACAATTGATTCTCAACGAGTTAATGTTCCGCAATGTGAACGGATCTTTACTGAGTATCATTTTTTTTTTCGGATCTCACATACTTCAAATATTGATATCAAGATTCTGGCAACGTATCATTGCCATTCCACATTTCATAATTAGATTCAAATTTTCAAAGCCTGGTAACAAAACATCCCATTCGAAAATATTTATTTAAATTTTATTTTTCCGCTTCTGCATTTCAAAATGATAGTAAAAAGATCTATTGGAATGCTTTTACTCGTTTTTCTTGTATAATTTCACAATCAGACGTTTTTGTGTTTAATTGCATCAGATAACAAAGAGAATGGAAAAGCCGTTTTGGAACAGTTTTCTTTCATTTGTTTTGAGATTGAATATATTGTACTAAGACCTTTTAAGAACCAAGCATATTGCTTGTACATTCATACATATATATGTTACGGTTAAAGTCATTAATCGATTATTATAAATAATAACAGGTCAAAATGATTAATAGTGTTATCACATTATGCGGTTATTATTACTAACTATCCATTGCTATTAATAATAATCGATTAATCACACTAACCGTAACATATACACTACAAGATATAAGGATAGATTGTGAACTATTGAACGATGCATTTGATTCAAAATTTGACGCACGTAGATGCGTCTTCTGGCGATAAAGCCATTCTCCAAATTTCATTCATTTAACTCATTGCATTTTAAATTATCGTTTTCACATGCAACGGACAGGCAAACATATTTTCTGTTGACACATTCCCTCCCAAATTTTAAATCTATAATCACAAACAAAATTTCATCCTTTTCTTTTTTTCATTCACTGGATTCTTAAACTAACGTGTTCACAAATAGATAGGAAGACAGACAAATTCTATTTTTTTTTTCTGATTCAAGGAAATCGAACGCAGCGGTATTTTAAAAGCCGTTTTTCTTATCAATGGATATAAAAATCCATTAAAGAAAAAAAAAACGCCATAACAATCGTTTCGGAAAAATCGAAACCTACCATCAAAGCATGCATCCACTTCGAACCACCAGACTAAGTACGATGCCCCCTTTGCTTCAACAGTTCGGACAAAACCAGGGCTCTTTGGGAAGATGCCAGCAGAACTTTTAGGGAGTGAACTTCCAGTGTCAGGGGGTAGAGGAAGGGATTCTGGAGTTCACTCCCTTCTCCCCCCAGCTGTGCTTCATCGATCCGACCGTAATCCCGTAGCCACTGCACGTTCAGTTTTCCGACAAACTCCGGAAAAGGTCAAAGGTAATACACCGACTATTGATTTCCTGACGACTCCCACCTCCCACTGTGCAATGGACACTCTTGTTACTCCCCCAGAAAATAAGGGGAGGAAGAGGGCACTTAAACTGCAAAATCTTCTTTTCCGCAGAAAAACAAACAAACAAACAGTCTGTCAGATTCTATGAATGGTTAAGTCCGATTTTCATATCATTCAAACCGTAATAAGTTCCATTCAGTTTTATAAATTAACAATCATTTTGGAGTAAAAAATACATACGGACTATATGAGCTAAGATAGAATATCGAATTCGATTCTAAAATAGAAATTTTAACATGCAATTTATTATTAAGTACTTACTAATTTTTAAGCAAATATGGAAGTCTTGTTTATAGAAAACATAGGTATTTTGTGAATGAAAAGCTTAAAATTGTTCGTACTTATCCACATAAAAAAAATAATTAATTGTCATACATTTCTATGTATCCGGGCAATGAAGGATGATCACGACCGGATTGACTTCGAAAGAAGACTTTCTTTCAGCAATGCAAATTTCGGAATCCATTTTTCCTCTCTGAACGTTCAAAATTAGATATATTTTACTCATTTTAAACTTGTCGTCTTCGACGCCGGGATACTAGTTATGTTCAATTTCAGAAAATCGTTTTTGATTCGGTCAAGTCAAACGTTAAAGTCGTGATATTTTAATTGTCTTACAATTGTTCCTTTTTATTAGGTACATGAATTTTTCCAATGGAAAGCAGTCCCACTACATCTTAGCGCTACTACAAATATTAATCTCCGGTTCATCTTTCTTCGTGGTACTGTAACTTAATTTTTTTATTCGTCATGTAAATGACACAGATAATAAACAAAATCCTTCTACTTTAGCTTCAATAATGGAAGGAAACGCGATTATATATTTAATGAAACAATGAAAACGATTTGAAATTCAAAGTAATGTAATCTATGATTGGAAATTAGACAAAAAAAATCAAATTAAAGAAATTCAGAAAAAATTTTGCACGGCTATTATAGTAAAATATTTTAAATTTTGAAACGATATGGAATTTATTTTTGTACAATAATATTTTCGTAATTTATGGCGAAGAAACACCGAACTTCAGCTGAATGTTTAATTAATTAAAATTTTAATTTCAATCTCAAAACTATGCTCCGAGGTGTACATTCTTAACTTCCAGGATATATAAATTTGGTAGTTATAGATCAAAATTTTGTCTGACTTACCGAACGCCCCCCACACACAATATTGAGTTTGAACTTACTCTATAATTCGTACACGAAAATGTAAAAGTCATAATCATTACTTTATGAAATTTGAAAAATA
Source organism: Argiope aurantia (assembly GCA_026543865.1). Taxonomy (NCBI): domain Eukaryota; kingdom Metazoa; phylum Arthropoda; class Arachnida; order Araneae; family Araneidae; genus Argiope; species Argiope aurantia. The sequence goes on along the minus strand of JAPMOR010037143.1, from coordinate 373,225 downwards.
ATTTATTTTAATCTTAATATGTTTAAGAACATGACTATTATTAATCAAATGAAAACAAACAGCTAGAGTAGTCTCCGCGAAACTTTTATTTATTTATTTTTCAGTATTAGAATAATTTTTTATTTAGTACCAAGAAGAAATCCTTCTGATTCATACTGCGGATCTTAGGTGAATGCAGATTTAAATTAGCGTGGATTAGATTTTTTTTAGATTAACGCGACAAATCTAAAAAAATTTCTAACTGTTGGAAATTGATGAAATTCAATGTCACTTTTAATCATATGATTCTTGTAGTCATATGTAGTCATATGATTCTTTTATTGAAAAATGGAGAGCCATATCAAAACCTTTTGCAAAATTCGGCGTATTTCTCTTTAAAAATTGTAGAGAGAATGCAAGTCTAAGAAAATCTCTGCACCAATTTTACAATAATTTATTTCGTCTATTAATGAGTAGATGAAATAAAAATAAAAGAAAGTTTAGAAAACTTCAGTTATTATAAACTGAAAATAATATCCCCATTACAATAGCTGCTGCTTGTATAGTATTCTTTTCTAGATAGAAACTCTTTCCGTTACTTATGTATTTGCTTTTCCAAAACTGAAATTTCTTTTTTAAATTAAGTACTATGAGTATCCATCAAAAACACATATGCAAGTTTTATTCCGAAAAGAGCGTTGCTAATAACAGATCTTAATCAATATCTAATTTAGGACATAGAAGGATTTCCCCTGCCCTATTTTCAGCAAAAACATGCGTCAGTCGTTTGTCAATAAAATGCAAATGCTTTGAAAATCAGAAATGAGGCATGCGCATAGGAAATCTTCTGAAACTAAGATTATACAATGAAAAATATTTTGTTTTCAACATATGAAATATTTATGATATTAACAGCTAATTATTTGTAGAAAATCAAGAAACTATCAGAGCAATTATGATAAACGTAAAATATTTCTAATATGCTTTTCAATGAATATATATTCCTTTTTGGTATAAAAAACATGTTACTCATTTATGTGGGTTTATTTTAATGATTTACTGATATCGCAGCACGTCTATAGACCAAAACAAACTTCAAACATCGATTAAACTTCCATATTGAATCTGTTCAAAGTTCAATCCAAATTGAAGCTTTTGTAAATTATGGATTCTGTCAGAAGTAAACATTCTTCATCTGTCAGAAGTTCATATTCAATAAAAGTTATTTTAGAACTGCGGTTTTTTTAAATGCACGCATTGCTCATAAAGGCTCATAAAAATATAAAAAAATATTCATATATAGACAATAGACAACTGTCTTAAAAAAATAATTAACTTTTGAAAAAAAAATTTTTTTTCGTCTATTTTTATCATAAATCTTATGAAAATTTGTAATTCGAATGAATCAATCATATATTAGTATAATGAAAAATAATCATTTATGAGACTGAAAAAAAATCTTTTTGAGATATTTAAGATAAACAATTTAGCTAAGCGAGTTTCTAAAACGTATACTTATCTCAATAAGCGGAAGTGGAAATTATCACCACTAAATCCACCAAGTCTCATAAAACGAGGAAGAAATTTTAATCCCAATAACATGAAATATTTTTCTCTTTGAGATATAATAAAATAAGTAGCTTTTGACCAAACTGTGTTTTGATTATCTAACTCAACTATTTCAACAATACTACCTTCTCCGTATTAATTATTACGTGGTATTTCTTTATTAGGTGATTCTTTTTCCAACAAGCCCCCTGATGTTTTAGATGGAGAGTTATTATAAATTAAGCACTGATATTTAGAAATTCGATTTATATTTGTTTGATGCAGATATTAATAAATAAACCAATACCATATTTATCTGTTTTAATATATTGCTATAAATCTGTAATTTTGTTTTCTTGCAATGTTGGTATCTTTGCTGAAAAGAGAAATTCACAGCGATTCTAAATAAATGTTGAATGAATGACATATCAATATCTGCGACTATGACGACAAACTTGGCGCTGATTTGGTGACTTTGCTGTCAAAAATAAAGGTCCTGGAAAATGCTGGAATTTTGGGGATATATCTAATAGCAGTTAATTTTTAGAAAATACCATATCCTTTTGGGTGATTATAAGATACTAAATATTAACGATAAATATTTCTGAGTGTCATTGTGCTGCTTCTGCTGACAACACACACTTGCAATCAGCAACCTGCTACTAGCTAGTGTGTTGATGATCCATCTAGAAAATTCTATACTTTGATAGAAAGCTATAAAAGGCGGTGTGATCACATGAGGAAAGAATGACCTTTTTGGAATGTTGATTATGGAAGGAATTTTCAAGCGGCATTCTGAACGCTAATGTGTTCTCGTGGATTTTTAATAACGATTTGCTATTTAGATGTGGATTTCTGCAAATGCTGTGCTCTGACTACGTCTTTGTCGCCTGTGCTTCGTACATAGTGTCATTATATGTTACTGTAATTTCATCAGATAACTTCCGGAGCATGCACAATGATTTTCTAGATATCTATATTTAATATTTTGTTCTAAGAGTTTTAAAACTCTCTGAAAATATGGGATTATAGAATTACACAGCCTATCCTACCGACCAATATGTTTGGAGCATTATAGAACCATCTACAATATATGCTAGTTAGTTTTAGATTGGTATTACTACCTTCTAAACAATAAATTTTTTTTAATTGAAATGGAAAATCTTCATATTTTACACGTATATTCATGTAGTATTTAAAGATACTTCAGTATTATTATTTTTTATTTTTATGACATTTCGTAATTGCAAGCAGTTGATTTTTAAATTAATGTGAACGACTAAGAATTTTAATAAAAGTTCATTTAGCCCATATAATTAGTTGAATAAGGTTCTAAATTAACTTAGATACTTATTCCAGCTTAAAAAATCTGTACATTTGATTTTGATCTGGAGCTCTGTTTTTCTTTACAGTCCTTAGTTTGGTAGACGTGTTCTGAATGGCCAATCAAAAACTGCAGACGATTTTCATTTGAGGGAAGTGTTTCTTTCTAGAAAAAACAAGCTGCTCGCAAACGAAATGGATCGAATTCCACGATAATTGCAAATGAAAACACAGTAATGACATCAAACGATGGCATCGTTACTCAAACATTTAGACAACTTCCAACTAACAAGAAGAGTGGACAGAATTTCAAGTAATCTGCCTGACTGTTTTTGTTTTTTGTTGCTGTGAAACCTAAATCTTGATTTAAGAGAAATCAAAAACATTGCCAAAAACTTTATTCTATCGTTTAGGTAACCATTATTAAATAATCAAAGCCATTTAGATATATATATAAAAAAAATTGCGATATTAATTCTGAAAAGAAATAGATAATAAGTATTAAGAAAGAAATTATCTAATGATAAGAAATATTAAGAAAGAATAGCGATATTTTTAAGCTCAGGTAGGATGGAAAATATTTAAATAAATCAAATGAAATAAATTGAATATTTGTAATTTCTAGCATATGTAGTATAGAGAAAGCATAGTAAACGTCAAAAAATTCGAATTCAATATTTTGACGAATCTTCTCATTTTAGACTACCCTGAATTCGAAAAACACATTTTTAGAAAATTTTCATCTGTCTGTCTGTATGCATGTGACAAAAATAGCTCAAAAATGCTTCGAACTGACTGTTGAAATTCGGTATACGATCTTTGCACCAAATTTGATGATTTCTATCGAATTTTGAGTAAAATCTGTTCAGAGGAAGTCCGTCTGTCTGGCTGTTCGAATATAAGTTAACACAATAATTGCAAAACGAAGAGAGCTAGATAGCTAAGATTCGCAACACAGATTTAACATTTATTGGGTAGATACCGATCAAAATTTAAGCCAAATCCAAAAGGGACAGTTGGTAGTCTGTCGGTCTGTTAATTCAAAAGCATATAAACGTGATAACTAAAAAAAAAAGGTCAGTCAATTGAGAAAAACGTGCCTAAAGCGCAAATTCGATTTTCGAATGCTAGTAACTGCATGCTAGGAATTAATCGCCTAATAACTCGTCAAAGATGATACGATAAATTCAGTAGAATTAATTAAATTCATGCCAAAAGTTAATTTTTCTTAACTATTGTACGTCAATGCCATGCAAAGCGTTCTCTGGTAAGACAAGTTTATTAGAGAGTATGCGAGATAGTTTCAGGGAGACCACTCATGCTGGCCATCATAATGATATAGTGCAAATGTGCAGCTGGATTTTAACATGCAGGAAAAAGCTAATGAATTATGTGAAAATGGGAATTTCAGTTAAATAGAATCGTTAGATTTCCAATAGAGAAAACAGTGAAACATACAAATTGCAAAATAGAGTAAATGCAATTTTAGGTATATTGCCGAACTCATTACAGGAAAAAAAGGCTTAGTATAGCATTAAGGTATCGATAAATTAGATGTTAAAAAGATATTACATTTCCATTTGACTTCAGCTTTAAGTGAATCGGTTCCACTGAATTTCAAAATTATGATATACGGGTCAAACCAAAATTTATAACATATGGACCAATTAATACGTTTTTAATGACAAAGGAAATAAGAATAAAAAACGGTAGTTGGTGACTTGCAAAAGATTTATGCGGGAATGTATGTTTTCAAATAAGATAAGCATTCTTTTTGTTGTTAAACAGTTCTTCCTTTGCATTCCTTCCTGTAATTTTAAAAACCAAAATTTTTTTCAATATATATAAAAATTTGGCGTTTCTTAAACAATCCATAACTCACCAGTAGCAATTACCCCCTATGCCTCCTCTTTTTTTCTTTTTTTAGAATCAGAATTTATTCTTTATACACTTTCAAGTGATTTTTATCCACTGACGTCATTAGAATTACGAAAAAAATATTATCCTTAAACAATGTTTGTTAAGAAAGAGAATTGTTTATGCTTCAAGGATAAAATAATTGGAAAAAGGTGACATAGTATTTACAGGGTTTTTTTACTTACATTTTGATGAAAATCAATTATCTGCCGAATCGATTCGTATATTTAACCTAAAACAACATATTCAAGAAAACAAAGACATTTTACTATATGTTTTATTATGCTGCACAGATGATTAGTAGTGGCTATGCAATATTAAAGAAGACTTTAATAATAATGTTTCATTCAGGTTTTTCCAGCTACAATCATGTAAAGGCAAATCAAAACAATTGCATAGCTGACACATGGCTATTTGGATCATTACAAAATACAAGTCATACATTGCTTGAGCTTCATTAATAACTAAAGGATGCCCCAAAATTAACGCAAGATTTGAATTTGCCACCATTCGTGCTGTAAAGTTTTGACAACACTATTTAAAAAAACATTTGACAGCTGATAGTTTAGGGTTAGTAAAAAAGGAGCATTAACGATAGAACCACGTGTAAACGCAAGATTTGAATTAAAAAAACACAGTTTTTTTTTCTTTGAATTATTATATTTTTCCTTGAATCGTAAAGTACACAGGATAAGGTTATACATGGAATAACCTATATGGTAAATGGTCTGCATGGCTTTGTTGGCCATTCGCACTCTTTTGTCGAAATTTTTCATGACTATTTTGTATATATGCGGCTGAATTTTGTTGATGCAGCGTTGAGTTTCTTTCTTCAATGCACGCGTGTTTATGGGATTGTTGGCACAAACCTTTGACTTCAAATGACCCCATAAAACATGAAATCCAATTGTGTTAAAAACAAACGATCTAGGGAGGGGGGCAATTTTCAAATTTTCGAACTGCGGCCACCAGACTTTCATTATTTTTGAAATATTGTTCAACAATAAAAACACGTTGTTCTATCGTGTAACGCTCCATTTTAACTAATTCTAAACTGTCAGTTCTCAAATGGTAATAGGGTTCTAACGCTTTACTGCACAAATGGTGGCAAATTGAAATCTTGCGTTAATTTTGGGGCTCCTTTTACAACACTTATTTTATTGCCACCGATAATTGCTATTATTCTTACAAAGAATAAAGATTTAAGGAATCTTTCATTACAAAATATTTTAAAAATCGCAGACAAAGCTAGAAATTTTACTTCTGCCACACAAACACACATTTTTCGTGTCTATTACCAAAAATTATACATTCTCTTTTACAAGCTCACTTTAACTTTCTATAAAGGAAATTAGTTTTACTATCGCATGTAAATGTAAATTTAAAATAGGTTTTAGTTTGCTAAGAGTTAAAATGCTACTTATGGTTATCGTAATCATACAGGAATCGTCTTAATAGTATAGCATCATTAAAGAGATTATATTGTTATATTAATGCTTGAAAATTAATTATTCTGTTACACAGCTGATTGTTACCAGGAAAAGAGTAATGAAATGTTTTATTGATTTCTGTTACAACCTGAAAACATCAATTAAACGGTAAGGGCGATAATTTATCGAAATGAGAATTGGTATATATGTTCCCGTAAGATAAGCATATGATATAATGCATGCGATATGATGTATAGTGAATTAAATTGGTCATCTGATTAGTGAAGTTTTATTTTTGGTATAGTTTCATGATTACTCATCAGTTTACCTTATTTTTTATTTTGTTGTCAGTTTGAAATAATTGACTAAATTCTCATGATCAAGAGAGATGAATAGCTTAATTCAGAAACAGTTATTTATTATGATGGTATTTGGAACTTTAACTGATACTGCCAAATATTTAGTGGCGAGATTCCTGCGAATCTGTGTCCTACTTCGTTACCAGTTTCTTGTCAAAAATTGGACCAAAACGTAACCAATTGCATTTTTTTCTGCACCATATCGTCTTAAAAGTATGGATTACATTATTAGCAAATATAGCAAATAACAATAAAGCTTAAGCCATATTTGTTCCCTCAAAATAAATCCTGGATACCCTGGTGACCCTTCAGATTTTGAAGGTCATGGCTTCGAGATTGTTTTCCACCAAAGATCCAGAATGTAAACAAGTCTATTGCAAGTTAATTGGTCAGAAGGATCTAAAATTCGTCTGACAACTTTGATGTTTGAAAAAAAGAATTACTGGTTGAGATACACATGTTATCATGCGCCCACTGTCTAAATTTTTGAAGCCGATTTTTCTTATTGTGGTTCAAAACTAAGCACTATTGTAATTAAATCACTCATTCACTTGATTGGTGCTTCTATATAAAAATTAAGTTCAGTTTAGTTATACTAACGTCCTGTTTTGAAACAGCATGAGACCTATTTTGGTACCGGATTGCCTAATTTATAAGAATGATCAGCTGACGAAAATGGTATTTGATTGATACCCTCTTTGCAAATTTCAGCTCTACACTAATATGGACGTTACAGTTTAAATATTAAAAAGTGAAATAGGCCCATGCACATGGCAGAATTGGATTAAACTTTGTTATTTTGTTATATTAAATTCTGTTTGAAAGTAACTATTTTCGTACGGGAGTCATAATTCTGAAACGAAGTCAGACGATGAGGACGTCATCTGAGCTGGCGTCACCTCTACAGACTTTCGCACCACACTACCTCTAAAATGTCTGGTGTACTCATGATGTCAGATTTAGCGTAAACCTGGCTAGTATATAAGAGGGTCCTTTTGTAGAATCGGGTTTTGAACTTAGGTCCCTCTTTCTCCGAGGTCAAGAATTTACCATCTGACTACCATGAGCTGCGAGACGAATTGCAAAGTCTCTGATCTTGAATTATACGAGTGCATCAACTAAATGAAAACAAGATTTTGAAATTCAACGGTATTTCTGAAAGAGAAGCGTTGCAGGAAAATCTCACTCTTTCTTTTCTTTTTTTACCGAAAACATTTTTGCTTATCTTATAATTTGTTTCCCACCCATTCTCTGAATAAACACACATTTTTCAGTAAACAGTGAATCTATACAAAGGAATATTCTTCCGTCTGGTAAATTTTTATCTTCCGAAACGTCATATTTAATGCTTTTACATTTCCTTCTATGAAATGCATAATCATCGCAATGACATAGCTTTTAATTACGCAACCGATACTCCATAAAAATCTTTAAATCTTTTTTTCTTTTTTATACTTCACAAAACTCACTTCCTATTTCCTTGAATACATAAATGAGGAAATTGTATCCGTGTTTTACTAAAAAAAAAAAAAAATGTAAATCGTTTATCGATTAGTTCTGTGCAATTTGTGGAATTCCACAAGGAATGTATTTCATTCCTTAGAGTAAGATATCTATAAAAGGGATGCCACATAGAATTGTGCTTTATATTTCCTTTTCCTTTCCTTGTATTTTTATTTGATAAGCTAAAATCCTTTTTCAGGATACTAAATGTATTTCGACATTTAATTTTTACATAATTTTTTTTTCCGTTTTTGAACAACTGAAAGTAATTATAAATTTATGGAATTCAATTAGAAAAAGTCATAATAAAACCTTGTGTAGTAATATTTTTCGTTTAACTTTTAACACTCTCTTTTCTATTCTCTTTAAAGCTATATGCAATAAAAAAAAGCAAAAAAAAATTTCCAAGTTGTTCCAAAATTAGTAAATGTGAAAAGGATAGTAAAAAAAAATTAGAAATAAAAGTATGTGATTTTAAAATAAAATAATCAGAATAAAAAAAATGGTTCCCTTTGAAAAAAAAAAGTTTTTGCCTCAAATAATACACGTGTATAAGCTGTGAAATTAATAAAAAAAATGTACAGATTAAAAAGAAAATATTAAGTAAGATATTTTATATTTAAAGTAAATAGACAATGAATGCTAAGAAGCGGAACCTCTCCTGTAAATATTTACAACCTATAAATATTTGCAGAAAAACATGTATATTAGAAAAGACTGGAAAGAAAACTTGCTTTCAAAATAAATAAAATGATATTAAGTTGTAAAGAAACTATATAACTTACCAACTTAAATAAATAATTTGCTAGCAAACAGGCAGTCACTATATTCTTAATATTACCTCTGTTTAAGTAATAAATTACGAATATTTCGTATATTATGAAATATTCTGTTGGAAACTCAAGTTATTAGCTAGGCTGTTATTGGTAAATTAAGAAATGAATTATTAAATGTTTGCTAATTAAAGCTTGATGAACGGAATAATTGATAATTGTTCGATGAATAGAGCTGCATGACTCTATCGTTACTAATGTGCCCGTAACTAGGTTTTGTTTAGAAATATGAATACCACTGACAACTATAATCAGATAATCTATGTCTTGTTACGAATTTGTAATATCATTATCCCTGCTATGCTAATCTCATGGTTGGAAAGAGAAAGTTACAGATATTCTTTCTGGCCGCGGAAGCAATATTCTTCCCTATTTTAGAGAGGAAAATAAAGGTTCTAGAAAAGCAAGAATTATGACAATTAGAAACCGAGATCTGATTATTTTTCTGGAGAATTCCATTAAATGTCAAATCCTGTCAGAAAGTTATAAAAACCCCACTCAAACGATTAAATATTTCGTTGAAGTTTACTCACAATGATGGTTGGAAACTGTTAGAAGTTGAATGCCGGGCATTCAATTAGTGATCTTTTGTTTTCTTGTACTGTTTCTTGTTGTTCTGCTTTTGAATACATCTTGCTGTGTTTTTGGTAACTCATGCTTCGAATTTTTTAGGATGCTAGAATAAAGCATCGTTTCCGATTTTCTTGCCTGTTCGACTACATTCATAATAGATATCGGACGATTTTCATAAGAATGCCAATTAATTTTTTAAGCAAAATAAGATAATTAGGAAAATAGTGTATTAGTAATAAAAAAAATAGTATTGAAATTATTCAAAATATTTTGAATGAGTTCTTAAATTGAAATCTTAACTGCAATTATTTTTTAATTTGCTAAACAGCATGTGAAAAAAAATATGAAATTTCAGTAAAATTTATATTAATTAAAGTAGGAAACGTTATCAATCAGAGATATATATATAAAACTTAATCTATTGACGTATTCGAATAAAATTTTGAACTCAAATTCTTTTTGAACTGGGAGAAACTTACAAATAAAACTCTGTCAAAACTTCAACCAGGAAGAATATTTAGGCTTCAGTTAAAATGAAAAAAAAAATTAATTTGAATGAAATCTCTGCAGTTAAACATTTGAAATGTTCTGAAAAATAAATTTAAGTAAATATCCCCTTCTTTTGTTAATTAAAAATATTTCATTTGAATTTTTTAATTCATCATATTATAAAGTATTAAAATTTGCTGAAGCAAAAAAAAAAAAAAAAAATCTCAATCAAGTCTGAATCCATCCATAAAAAATATTGAGAAAAGTTGGAAACGGATTATTTTTTTTAAAAAAACCTTTTTTTATTTTTTTTTTTATTTTCGTATTCTTACAGAATAGTTTTGCGTTTGGTATCATACAAATTTCAACATGCATTTTAATCTTTTTCTTTTTTTGTTGTTGTTGTTGATGACCAAAACTTTACCAGATAAAAAAAAAGGATGTTAAGACTACATGGTACAGTTTATTTTATCAAATTAGAGGCCTTTTTACTTTCCCTGATATGAAATATTGAGAAAGTATTATAATCGTTAAAAAATTCAAACTCGAGGTTTTGATTAACCTCCACGTTTCTGGCCTCCCGAGCCTGGAAAATGCATTAGGCATAGTGTCTGCATGTTGGTTTGTATGTCTTTGAACTCGATAATTCAAAAACAGTTTGAACTATACAGCTGCAATTTGTTACATGGAATTACGATCAAATTAGTAGATTTCTATCAGATGATGAATGAAATCCATTCTTTAAATGTCTGACTGTTTGGATGCTAGTATGCACATGAAGTCAGTAACTACAGAAGACAAAGAGCTAGGCAGATAAAATTTTGTACACAAATTTAGCATCTAACATATAGATTCTAATCAAATTTTGAACCAAATCTGTTCAGAGGTTGGCTGTATCTCGGTCTTTATTTTCTCTTGCACGTAAACGCAGTAATTCATAAATAGAATGACGTAAATCAATGAAATATGGCATCTTATCTTCTGACTATTATTATAGTTTCATGTTTAATTTTCGTGTCAATCAATTGGCGAAAAGGGTCCAAATTGCATATTCTCGCGATAGATTCACGTCAAAGATTTATATTAATCTATCTTTCACTAATACCATGCAAGGTCTTCGCCCCTATTTTATGTGGAGGAAAAGGAAGGGGAAATGACTATTTATTGGAGAATATGTGAGAAAGTTTTGGAGGTACCACGCCTATTCGTTTAACTTTTGAGTTCCCATTAACATAGATAACCAGAAGGCTAGTTTAACTATGAGTAAATTTCAATAATCTGCCTCTTTGGTGTAGAAATCATAATCATATATTAATTTAAATTCATTCATTTATTTCTACTTACTGTTATTGAGCATACTCAGATAGACACACCAATTCTACCCATCAACGGATTTGGCTATACATCTATACATTTACAAATATAATGTTAAAAACTATATTCCAAAATTCATACTCTTTGTATTTTGGCCATAGACACATAGACAAAGCATTGTACATAGACTGAGCATCACAATTTTTTATTAAAATAAGTGCCCATTTATTCTTTGGTTCCCATAATTACTAAAAAAAAAAGCATTAAAAACATATTTCATTGAAAAAGTCTTAAAATTTATTTAACTTATTCTCAGTCTTAAAATATAATTATAAAAGTCTTAAAATATATATAAAAAGCATATTAATACTTATCATTTAAAATAACTAAAATAGCAAGAAGGAAAGAAAAAGCTGAACAAGAATCTTTGAAATGGAGAGCGATTGAGACTAAAAAGTCTGGTTTCAAACACTAAGTAGATGAGAATATGTGGAGCCAAAATAAAGCATTTTCTATTTTTTCACTTACGTATATACAAAGCATATACGTATATACATCGTTAACAAATTCTAACTCGAAAATTTAACGAAATTATGTTTTAGATCTCTTTAAGTTCTTAAAAGACATTTTTTGGAATTAATGCCTATTTCTCTGCTAGTCAGATTTTAAATGTGATAACTCAAAAACGTTTTTAGCTAAATGCATGAAATTTGGTGTGTAGACTTTACAACAAACTTGAAGATTTCAATCAAATAAAATTCAATTTGAATAAAATCTATTCAGAGGATATCTGTTAATCTAGTTGATCAAGTTCAAAGGGAAAATAATATCAAAATGTAAAAATGGATAAAGTTAAGAAAATAGATTTAACATCTAAAAAAATAGATCCGTATCCAAATTTAATTCAAATAAAATAAGAGTTCGATCATCTGTTTATCTATACATACGCATACATTAAGCGTAATAAATAAAACACGCAATCAGTTAGATAAATGAAATTTGGTATACAGTTTTAGCATCTAAAGTGTTAATGGTTATCTAATATCAAGTTAAATCTGTGATTGTGTATAAACATTTCGCTTGTTTGTGAATGTGGTAACTCAAAAACATAACATGTGACATTGCTATAAATATTATAATGCTGTATCAAATTTTGATTTCAATTGGTTGACAAAAAAAAGCTTCCGAAATTCGTAAACGGATTTCTTTACTATATTATGAAGAGCAAAACGCTTCTGTGCATTATTAAAAAATGAAAATCTTAGCACTTGTGGAATTCACAGTCTGCCTCAATATCCACAACTTAGGGGTAGAGGAGAGGGGATAATATTTTTATTAGGGAATATGAGAGGAAATTTAGTGGAGGCCCATTTGTTTAGAAAACGCCTTCATAAAGGGATTCATTTTTGGGATTAAGAGCTTTTAATAATCAAGTGTTTATCAAATAAAATGATTAAAAATAATAATAAATATTCACATATAAATAAATAAGGCATTAATTTAAAACTTCATTTAAAAAACAAAATGTGCAATGATGTTTTTCTTTCAAAAGCTGCGAACGGATGGATATACCATCACGCGGAAATTCTAAGGACCGTAATTCCGAAAGAACATTTCAGTTCCTGTATTATAAAGCTGTTATTCCTAAAAATATGAACCGTTATCAGATCCATACCCTAAAATATGGGGAAAATAGAAAATAAGAAGGAAAATTTATTTAAATTATGAAATTAAATCAGGAAAACTTCTGATTTATTAAGTGCAAAAATGAAAACAAACTATAAATAATTGAAATGATTAAAAAGGATTTGTAGTAGAATTTTTAGACGTATAGTAAATTATCCCGATTATTCAAATAAATGGATAATCTACAACTTTGATAGCCATCAAATTAACCAGAAAAAAAAAGATATACAACAACGCGGAACTACTTTTGATTTTTTTTTTTTTTTTTTTTTTTTTTTTTTTTATAAAAAACATTACAGTTTTGTGCCTGCAAGTGTTTGAACCAGTTTTTAACAAAAAGAATCTCTCATTTTTTGGTGTTAAAAAGGTCGCTTTTTTCACATTTCTGTTTGAAATAAAAAAAAAAAAACAGCATTTGGAGAACCACTTTAAAAATACTTTTTTTGGGATTAACAGCTTTTAATAATCAAGTGTTTATCAAATAAAATGATTAAAAATGATAATAAATATTCACATATAAATAAATATGGCATTAATTTAAATCTTGTGTAGAAATGCGAATCAAATCAGAATTGTAAAAAAAAAAAGTTACAGTTGATTTTAATTTATAATTTTTAAAGTGATTAAATTGACAGAAATGAAACGAATTAATTCGAATTTCATAATAATGTCAATTTGTTTTATAATAATGTAGGAGCAATTAGTTATTATTCGCATAACATTACGCGAATATTTGTAAATTAATATACAAAATGTGTCTGAAAAATTGAGAATTATTCCATATTTAATTGAAAAAGTGCTAATGGCGAATGGCATTTAGAGAAAACATTGTCTATTCTTTCGAACTAAAGTATTGTTCCATAGGCTAAAAGAAAATATCTGGATATAAGATAGGTATAGGATTTTTAATTATTGCAAGTAATCAAATTTCACTGAATAAAAAGAAATTGAAACTCCTTTACAGCGATCATAAAAAGCAACATAATAATTACGCAATTATCAAAAAGAAATACAGATGAAATTTCAAGACAGTATTTTCAGAACCAAAATGGGAACATGACAAATGCACAAAAATCAGAAACAAACACCAGACGGAAAAAAAAAGTGATGGAATTTATGGCAGGAATAATGCATTCCTCCATTTGTCATTGCGTCAATATTTTTGCGACCCTTCTCCACGTGCGATTCTTCCAACGCGTCCCAGATATACGTGTCTAAAAAGAAGCCCAGGGATTCCAGAAACTGTGACGTCACACAGTCTGCGGTGAATGGCGCTCCGAACATCTGTGAATGTGACGTCACTGCGGAATCGATCCTGTCTCCAGCGGATGAGGCAGTGATTGGACGCCGTTACCACGTGCTTGCCCGGGACCACGTTTTTGCATCATCCGAGGCCCGCTGGTGGAAGATGATTCAGGAAAGGCTTGTGTGCGCTGTTGGGTTTATTTTTATTTGTTGTTCCCCTTTTTGGCAAATTTCGTAGTATTCTAGATCTTTGATAACGGCAGTGCTTTCTAATTTGAGGTCGCAATGCAGGGAGGAAGTGCATGCGGATGTACGAAGTTTCACTTTCAGGAAATGCATGTTTTTGGTGTTATTTCCATTTTATTGTAGTAATTTTTTTTTCCCGACAGAATGTTTTATTTCTCTTTGTGGCGTCTGTCTACTGAAAGGCATTGCTGTCATTCTTGTTTTCTGAATCACAGTGTTTAAAAGGACACTTGAGACTTATTTGTCTTTACGTGTAAAATAAAACAGCATTTTTCTTTATCTTACACACATAAATGATATCTTCAAATAAATAAATAAAATAATAAGAGCAAAATAAAAATAGCAACTGCATAAGTTATTGAAGAAATTTTATATTTTTTTTATACTAATAATGTTTTGCAAAAGAAAAGGTGCCATGTTTTCTTTATATATAAATCTTTACATATATATATTTTTTAAAAATTAGTAGTATAGAATGTAATTTAATAGTAAAAATAATAATCAATCTGACACAATGTTCTTTTCTTCAATAACATACAATCGTTTGGATTAAATGACATTTGATTTAAAATTTAATCTATAAAAAGAAACTAAAAATATTTATTTAAGGAATTATCATTAAAATTTATTTTGTTTTCAATACTCGGAATTCCTTAACTATGACAAATTTAATGTTCTGCACAAGATATAAGATCAAATTTTTCACAAAAGACTGATTGAAACTAATTCTTACCAAGATTCCCGTCAAACAAACTAGCCGCCTTAGGATACCAGTTTATAATATAAAATATTATGTTATAAACATCACAAGAATTCAAACTATCTTAAAGTGTACAGCTGGTTGCTATTTATTCTAATCAAATGGTCTATTTTTATAATTAAATACCGAATATCAGATAAATGGATATGAGTTATGAGCTAGGATCTTCGCTCTTCATCAGCAAGTATTTCACCCTACAGAAAACCTGATTTTCTAGTACCAGCCAATGTAAAACAAAAGGTTTTTCACAATTTCGATATCATCAAGCTTTATTCAAATAAAAGAAAGTAGCTGAATCATTATCAAACGCAGTTGCTTATCTGTAAGGTAGCAGTACTAAGAAAATGCCAGGGTCCACAATCTTGGGGAGCTATGAAGGTTAGTTATTTGATTGTTGTTAGTGGTTAACAATCATGCCAAGAGATCTTTTCCAAAATTAAATCTGATAAAATCCTGCTTGAGAAATTCTATATGAGAGGAGAATGTTCATAATTTAGCAACATAATCAATTGAATTCAACATCCTTTGATGCAAATGTTGAACTATGAAGAATAGATATTTGTAATAAATATTTTCGCTGCAATGAAAGCTTGTAATAAACAGGTTTACGCTAAGTATAAAATATTGTTATTTTACAAAAAAAAGTTGTGACGAATAAAAATATACATAAATACTGTATTAAATATTTATCATTCTAAATTATAAGATCTTTTAAAAGGAACTAACAATATTATTCAAGAAAAATGTTTAAACATATCAAAGAGTGAAGTACTTTTGTAATTA
>JAPMOR010037143.1:303647-356837 GCA_026543865.1 Argiope aurantia | reverse complement strand
TATTATAGTATAATATTTTTTATTATTATTATTAAATATTTCAGAAGGATTTTCTGATTAATAATTTAAAATATTTCATTTAAGCTGAAATATCTGAAGATGAATTTCTGCCTGAACTAAGAACACATTTTAAAAAATCATCGGTGGAACCCATCTAATAATTCCCAAGTTCTTTGTAAATGATTTACTTGTGAAATCACCAACTTCGTTGAAATTCCAAAAAGAGTCGTTTCAAGTGACGTCACAATCGCGTGACAAATATTACTGTTTGTGTCTTTTAACATTAAACGTCACCTCATTTGATGCCAAGTTTTTTTTTTTTTTTTTTTTTTGAAAAATGTTTATAGGTTTTTAAAATTAAATTGAACTAACACATTTGACGTGTATTACTTGAGCATAAAATAACGCTACTGTCCTATGCGATGTATACATTCCGTCCTATTATATGAATATCAGCTGTCAACACAAGCCAATGCATTTTTTAGTAACTAACCATGCAAAGAGCTCATTTGTATGAGAAATCTATTCATCGCATCCATTTATCTTTCGTGTCAAAAGGTTCGTTGAAAAGGAGTCATTGGTTTAAGGATCAAAAATCGTTTGACATCTCATAAAGTAAGAACGAAAAATTGAAGGATAAATAAATGAATTATTTTCGCTGCAAATCTGTGTGTAATAATAGAGTACTGTGAGTTCTCATGTATTTGGGGCTCGTGACTGATCGGTATAGTTAAAAAATAATTTTCCAAATAAAATGAGGAATAATTTATTTTATGTCGTGATAGAGGGCTAAAATGGAAGAGTAGTCATCTATCAAGGCCTCTTTCAAAAACTAAAATTCAGTTAGGGCTTTTTTCATCTTAGGCATATCTTTTTCCAATCGTGCAATATTTTATCGATGAGCGCTGTACTAAATTCAGATAATTTTTCAAAGAACTTAACCCTTTTTAAGGCGGTGGTAAATATCTTACCACCACCTTAAAATATTTTGCAAACATTGTAACACTAAAACTAATCAGAAATGGACAAAATATCGTGTTCAAAATATAATGTTCCATTGTGTGCAGCTCCTTGTTTTATGCTGTTTCACCAGAATGCATTTGGTAATTAACATTGTATTTGGTTTTTCTACCACTTGTTTCATGTGTAAGTAATATATTTTAAATTTTGAAATAACTTATAATAAATAGTTTTACAAAAAGGCATCTTTATTTGTGAAATTATTTGTATTTCATATTTTTTCTATTGAATAAGTCAGTAAAATACCATTGCTTGTATTGGGCGGCGGTAAATATGTTACCATCTCTGTTATAAACAACAGCCACAACAACATTTTTTTTAAATTATTTTTTTGGTCATAAATGAGCTTTTTTTTTCTTTAATTATAGCGTAAAATGTAAATTTTGAAAGAAAATAGTTTGTACCTGTTGTAGGGTTAATATATGTGTCAGGTCAAGTATTTACTTGGAATTAAATTAGATACTAACCAACTTCGTTTAACCAGATTTTCATACACTATATATTAAAAGTATTAACTTTGTCATGCCAACCAACTTCGGAGAGCATTATTTTATCGCACCAAATGAAAGCACTATCTTTAATTGAACTTTCACAATAAATATAAAGCATTCTAATTCATTTCAATCACAAAGAGGTAAAACTAATTGGCGAAATCAGTCCCATTGCTGAAACCGGATGAATAAAGATTTTATTTTTCGTTATCTCTCAAAATCTCTCAAAAACAGAGATTGTGGGGGGGGGGGACCATTTGTAATGTATATATAGGCATCTTGAGCTTTCAAATAAAATAAAAATTTTCGAGATCGTCATGGTGGCTGGAATCGACGGGCTTTGTAGATACTTTTTCCTTTTAGAAAATGCACAATTAAGTATGGTTTTTAAGTTTTTTTCTAAGAAATGAGATTGGATTATACTGCCATTGTTGAAATGTCTAGATACCGTAAGCTTTCATATTATACATAAATTAATGAAATCGGATCGCCGTTTTTTTTCAAACATTTTAAATATATTGATTATAAAGTTTAGAATATATCAATATCAATAGAATATATCAAAATCAAATCAATCGAAAAAATGTGTATAGCATTTTATTCCTTTTTTCTTTTTTGGACTGCCATTCTCTGAAATATGTTTATAAATGTATTCAACATTAAACATTAATAAAAGATTAATTTATATTAAGAGGTCAGAAAAAATGAATAAGAACAGGTTACGGTAAAAAAAAAGTATTTTTAGCGCTGTGATGAGTAAGAAGTGATCATTTATAGAATCTCGGATAATTTAATAATTTTTATAATCCGGCCTACTTTTCCATCATTTTTATTCCAAATAGCTAAGAAGCCACTGTAATTTATATTTTAATGAATTAATTTAATGCAATTTTAATTCATTTCAAAAATTTTAGATTTAAATTTTAAATCTAGACTTCTCTCTAAATAAAAATATAGACACTTCTGCCTAAAGTTTTAATAATGTGTGGTTTAGATCTTTCATCTAAAACTAATAATTTAAATATGATATGGTATTAAAGCAAAAATATTTTAACACGAAATAATAGGGTCTTTAAAATTAGAATTTCTAATACCTAAAATCAAAATTAACATAGATCGTCCCTCTAATTTAAAAGGTACCAAATTAGGAAAAAAAATGCATTCATTATTTACAATCTCTTCACATATTTTTGAATCTATTTTTTTCTTTCTTTTTTGTTTGCATTATTCTGTTGTAATCAAACAGTATCATGAATGCTGTCATGTGACACAAAAATATCAATTAATAGATATATATATTTATCACTCTTTTTTTTTTAAGTAATCTGCTCCAACTTCAATGCACTTCTGCCAAAAATTTTCTCAATTCTCAAAACATGCTTTAAGTTCGATTTCAGCAAAATTCTTCAGAGATATATATTAGTAAACTCAAAAGAGTGACGATGAAATAGCAGATTCAACCATGGAAATAAGAAAATATCATATGGTGGCATGTCTGATGAATAAAGAGCTTCTTGAATTATATTTGTGAATTTTTTTGGAAAAATTCACGAATAATAATGACATTGTGAGAAGTTTCCATGAGTCATTTCACCACAATTCAGGTTGTGTTTTCGATGTAGGAATTTATTGAACAATTTGTCTTGTTATGAAACGGGAATCTCTAAGCACCAATTCTTTGATCTCATAAACGTATTAATGAAAAGGAAGTGGGTGGTCTATCAGAACGTGATTCATCTATGACGGATTCTCTATCTTCTTTAAATATCTTTTACCATTCAAATACTCTTGATGATAAAAAAGAAAAAGAAATCAAACTTAGCAGAAAATATTTTAATGTATATTCGTTACTCAGTTAGATTCATCTGTTCTGAAATTTATCTATCTAGCTGTCTTCGTTTTGTAATTATCATGCTAACTTATATTCGAACAGTCTGATAGACAGGCTTCCTCTAAATAGATTTTGCTCGAAATTTCATAGAAATCTGCATATTTGGTGCTAAGCCCAAAACTTCATCCGTCTTACTCAAAGCGTTTTTGAGTTATCTTGATCACAGAAAGACAGTCAGTTTCAAAAAAATGTTTTTTTCAGACAAATGGAGGTTTAAAACGTGAAAATTCGTCAAAATTTCGAATTTGAATTCTTTTTGGCAATTGCTATACTTTCTGTATACCTCGTATATGAGAAACTCATAATGAATATAATTAAGTTAGATTAATTTTGTGAAATTTGGGACTTTGTAAGAAATATGGGGTGCATAAATAAACATATATAAATTTAAGCAAATATGAATGATACTTTTCTTGTTACCAAATATGGAGTTCGTTATCCATTAACTAAAAAGAGAAATAATTAGGTCAATATGTTTGTAAAATAAATAGTTACAATCTTATAAATTAATTATTAGGAAATAAAATTCCCATTTGCAGTATTTTTTTTATGTTCTTCAAGGCAGATTAAAATTATAATTTCCTTAGGGATAGAGACTATCTTTGATATTTTAAAGTAGCGACAATTGATTAAATATTATGGCAATAGAAAGACTTTTTTTTTTTAACTTTGATTTCATATTTTTTTTGCGCCTAACGAATTTTTTAAAACATATTTTTACATTAAAAAAACGTGGGAAACTATATTTGATTCAAGAAATGAATGAATGATCAGTAGCAATTGAATGCCAAATAAAATTCTGCCTGCTGTTTTGAATAATGCATCATTTCAGAAGCAATATAGAATACTTAATGTAATAAAAAAATTACTCTTAGGAATGAGCTGAAATTCAGCATGCCTGCATAAAATGAGAGTGTCTTATTATTTATGTTTAAATTAAATTTCTAATTAATTAATTAAACATATTTAAATTTGAATTTTTTTTCGCTTATTAAAAATTATTTTTTAATGATAATTATGTGTGCATTATATGCAGAATATTTTATTGTATATAAACAAAATTTAGGTAAATAATTATATTATTTTTTAAAAATAATTAAAAATCCAAATTTTTGCATTATTTTTTGTTAGAAAGTTTTACTTTCATAGTTTCATTATAAATTTAAAAAGATAAAGTTTTTAAATTTTATAATGGCGTTACTTATAAACATCCTTTTTATGTGATAATATTTTCGTTTTTACAACGGAAAAATCTATTTTACCTTTTACTTAAAATTTTAAACGAATCACTCCTAATCACCAAAGTGTATATGAAGCAGATGTGATAGTTTTAGATCAAACGTTCTGCTCTGTAAAGCTTTAACTCACGTGCACACATACGCACATTTTTCTTTTATTTTTCTGTGTGTGAAGGAAAAAAAAAAGCAATCGCCAAAAAAATTCGAACTTGAAATTTTAACTAACGTCCATATTTCAGATCCCTCTGAACCCGCCAATCACATTTTTTGAGAATCCGATAGCTAAAAAGAGCGTTAACCTAAATAGATGGAATTTGGTATGCGGTTATTGTTTAAATTTGTAGATTTCTATTATTTTCAATGAAATCCATTCAGAAGCTGTTTGTCTGACTGTTCGAGTACAAGTGAAGACGATAAATATAATACTTAAAGAGCTATATTTAGTACACACATTTAACATTTAAAATAATGATTCATATAAAAAAACTTAATTTCAACACGTGGTGTTATTGTCAACTTGCTCGTTTGTACTTACTCATGAATACCAAATCGATAATTCAAAAACACTCTCATTTATATGAATGAAATTCGACACACAGTTTTGCATCTTAAATATAGTTTTTTTAAAAAATCTTTTAATCAAATCTATCGAAAAGTTGACTTTCAGATGGATGTAAACACGATAATTTAAAAACACAACAACTTAGGATAATGATTTTTGTTACTGTAATTGATGTTATGTGTGAAATTCTTATTTCGTTCAATCTCCAAAAAGGCATTCAAAATGCATTTAAAACGAAAAATGCATTCAGAAAGCCGATGTGTGGAACTCTGAAAATAAAATTCTGAGCTCATGTGCATTCATGACTTTACTAAAGATCCAAAAACTTATATAGGCGCATTACATCCTTATTAAAATGTATGCGAAAAGTTTTTTGGAACACCATATATTGATAGGCTATACTAATAGGTTAATTTCTTCTTCACTGCAGAGATTTTCGTAGCATGCATGCCATAAAACAAAATTTACAATTAGTATTAGTATTTAACAATATTATATTAAAACTGCAATATCTTCAAATTGGAGCACACGAGCTGCCGATATTTAAATCAAAACTTGAATCTCTATAAAATTTTAGAAGAAAAAAAAATCCTTCATTAGGAATAGACACATTTTCTAACCATAAACTATTACTGAAAATCTACCTGGTGGGTGTACGGTGAATACAACAAGATCAATAAGGGATAACAATGTTTTATTCTCCAAGAAAATATGATAATATATGTAACAAAACACAGTCGAAGTGGACACAGAAATAGATCTCACAGAAATCAACAATGCTCAAAACGCATATCATTATTAAACAACGGAAGTTGAAAACACGCTTGGAGAGAACTCACTGGATATTGTTACAAACCTGCAATTCGGCTTCCCAGCATAGTTTATTCCATCAATAGAAAGAAAATTTTACAGTCATCTGAATGGGACTAGCGCGTCGGAGGTCCCAGAGCTTGGCGACAAACTTGGCGACCATTTGGCGCCAAAATAGATAATACCCGAAACTTCGAGAATTTTCCCGATCCGTCCAGTAGGAACCGAGATACGCCTCGAACGTTCCTGATTGGTTGAGAGGCTTCTAGCCCCGCCTCCTGAGACCTATAAAAGGGGCTGCGGCTGCCAGAGAGTCAAGTCCGAGTTGGGAGAGGACGAAGCCAGTAGTCGAGACGACGGAGTAGTCCGAAGACGGAGCGGAAAAGCCAGTGGTCAAGAGTGAACGGAGTAGTCGAGGAAGAGTAAGCGAAATCGGCGGAAGTCAAGTCAGTAATCCGAGCCAGAGTCGGAGAAGTAGAAGACGGAGGAGTCGGAAGCGACTGAGGCAAGCTAGTGCTGAACTGAGCTGTGCGCTACTGTCTGCAGTAGATTCTGGTTGTATGCTGCTGTGTGTGCTGTTGTATGCTACACGTCTCGGGTGAAGATAATCGTCTTCTGTGCTGTATATAGTTGTCGCTTTTGTGCTGTCCTGTGTGTCTTCGTGTAAATAAACGTCGTTGTTTTATTCTACTTCTGCCTACTGATTGAGCGTTCTTTACACCATATCACTTCCACTATCCAAACGAACCCCGGTAAAGAAAAGTTCGTAACAATATAACCACTCCGAAGGAAGATTTCATTGACTATGAGCTCTTATGTGTGCTCTACCGGCTTTATAGTTTACTTGACAAAACATCGAAACTTCTAGAATTAATTTGCATTTTGTCTTATAAAAATATCACAAAAATTCACATTATCGAGAAATTTACATTTATTTTGTTTTGGTCTATAAATATACTTCAAAAAAATTTGAATTTTAAATTTTAGACAGTCCTTCGACTCTAAGGAATCATATTCTAGGAAATATTCTTGACACTCCAAATTTTAAATAAATAAATAAACATTTTTATCTTCTGTGGTAAAAACTGGCCGATTTATTAAGTTTTGAATGTTACAATTTCAGAACTACTAAAATTTTAGCAGTTCTAAAATTGTCATCATCTTTTTTATCATCTTAGGTCAATCAATCCCAAGAAACCCTGAGCTCTGATTGGAGTATCATCTTTGAGACGGTCGATGAAGCAGTCTAAAATCGTCCATTTATATTGAATAGTGATATTCAAATTTTCATAAATCAGTTCGTTTTAGTGACTCTATTTATGTATTACCATTCACATCCAAGTAAAATATTCTGATCATTTTCAAGAATGCATTTATTTACAAATACATCTACTGCATCCGAAAAACATGTAATGCAAATAAATCATTTTTGTTGTTTTATTCTTGCAAAATTTTAATATAAATAGATTTATATGAATTAAATAAAAAAAAATTTTTTAAACATACTTTTATGTTAATGGTAAAAATTAGGGTTTTTTTATTTCATCATCAATATATAATATGATTAATATAAAATCTATTGTTTTTCAAATTAAATATCAGATAGCGCCACTGGTATCAAATCAAAATCTATTTAAATTAATTACGAATTAAATTTTGAAAATTATACTGAATTATATTGTTATTGAAGACACTCAAGTGTAGAAAATTTTAAAACTCTAGCTCATCAAGAAGTTAATGATAAATCGATTGTAAATTTTTATGATTTCAATTGTAGGTCATGTCAGGTGAAATAAAAATGTATAAAAAGTGCGGAAATCAGAGAAAAAACATACTATGGAAAAAAAATTGACATCATTGAATAGATAATTCTATCTGGCACAGAAAAGACAGAAATATATTCCGATATTATACATGGAAAACATTAAAAAAAATCAATCAAAATTCTGAAGACACACGGTAATTAAAAAGGCAATCTGGGATATAATTTGAGATTTTTTTAATAATGTAATCCGTGATATTTGGTTGCAGAGCATATAAACTTAATCATTTTAGGTTAAACATTATATTTGACATCTTTGTATGTAATTGAATAAAAAGACAGTCTTCACTTTTCATTGGGATTATTTTTCGTATTACGATTTCGGAAGGGAGGGTGTGTGAACTTCAAAAAAAGACAAAAATTACGTCAGTACTCATAAGAACGTATTTCCCAATACTTGGTTAAATTATTTTAGCTTTCTCGCTTCGTGCAATTCTACCCAACTTTACCGGGCTGATATATTGCATTTAACATACATACATGTCAGCCTATAATGGCCTCTTCCTTAGAGGAGGTCCATAGAAAACTTCATACAGGAAGGAAAAATCAAACTTGACGACGTTCACAAAGGGAGCCGCTGGATGAAGAAATCTCCTTCGCTGAAAAGAACTCCATGATATTCTGGAAAGATCGCATTTTTCACCCTCCCATTACGACGATGATGTAAGCCGGCCCGGCTATCGTCATTAATCAATTCATGGCCCAGGGGAACGTTTAACGGCTCGTCATTGAATCCAAACAGGTGAAAAAAGAAGTGGTACAGTCCTGAAAAACTGGTTTAAGTGTCAAGAACATTTCAAGGCAAACAAAAAGAGCAATTCTGAAAGTGAATGGGAGAGTTATGACACACACTAAGATAATTAATTCCGTGCTCGAGGTATGAAAAAAAATGAGCCAAGTTTGAGAGAGTAATTTATGCAGGGGACTGGAGTTAATCGTGAACTTGCTCGTCTGGTTTCCATAACTCATTTCCACTGCTTGAGCGCTGTCGAATAAAAGACGACCTACTTACAAAATCGATATTTTCTTCTGCGGTTCGTAGCGTGAGAACTCTGTTGGGCTACAGATGGGTCTATGAGGCACCATTTGTATAAAATAATTCACATATTTAAATCCGAATATCTAAGAAATCTACAATCTTCCTATTTAAAATAAAGAAGTAAGAATGATATAAATTAAAAATGTATTAAGTTTGTATCATAATAAATTGTCCTCATTTCAATCGTGTTCCAATATAATTTTTAAACTGTTAAAGATAGGCCTATACTTCAAATTGGAAAATTGTTATATTATATTTTATTATATAATATTATATTTAAGGTAATAATATAATATAGGCCATATTATTTCCATAATAATAATAATATATTTATTTACATACAAATTTAATTATATTAATAATATAATTATAATTTATATTATTAATAAATTATTTTATCAGATACCATAAAATAATATATTTTGTGTTGCTTAAGCCATTAAATGTGCTGTAGGAAAAATTATGAAATCTAAATTCGTATAAGATCCTATGACTTTGAATATTAATAATATTCAATAAAATATTCTTGACCCGTTAATATTTAAAACAAAAAAAAATTCAGATTCTTTTACGATTAAAATTGTTCGAGTTATTAAGCTATGAATTCCCTTAATATAAGCCAAACAACGGTTACCTCCATCAAGAGCCGCTGATTGCTTTTCCTATCTTCTTATAGACAACCATCAAAACGTTCTCAAATAGTATTGAAATACTGCAGAACTCGATCAATCTGAACAGTCACAGAAATGTTTTTATTTAATGTTTGTATAATAAAAATATTTTATTAAATATAACTAAAAGAAAGAAAATAAGAGGCAGGGGGGCT
Organism: Argiope aurantia; assembly: GCA_026543865.1. Lineage (NCBI taxonomy): Eukaryota > Metazoa > Arthropoda > Arachnida > Araneae > Araneidae > Argiope > Argiope aurantia. The sequence goes on along the minus strand of JAPMOR010037143.1, from coordinate 347,138 downwards.
ATATAAACATAAGATTTCGCTATTTTTCCACATCGTATTTATTGACTCGAAAAACGCAAAATATATTTTTCGTGTTTTCTCTTATTATAGGCACATGCTTTTCTCCAGCGGTTTAGATATTATTTTTTATTATTATTATTCATGAAAATTCTTTTTTATTTTAACGTTAAATAGTAAAATAACGCATTTAATGCAGAAATTATCCTAGGGAATATTGTAAAGGTAGAAAGTATTCTTAGATAAATCGACATACCTCTTAATTAATATGAAATAATTGTGGTAAAAATTGCCATTTTCATTCAAAAGTTATTATTTAATAATAATCGTGAACTGAAATGTGTAAATCAGACTCTAACAAGGTGGCTGTTAAACATTAATACAAAAATTGCCATTTTTTTAATCTCAAATATAATATAGAAATTGATAAGTACATCAATGTGATAAATATCATAAATGAAAATATATCTTGAAATCGTTTTATTCAAATCGAGAGCCATCTTTATACATGATCAACAACAATCTCTTACATTCTTATTTGAATCCAATGCGAAAAAATTTAAAAACAAATTTGTGCCATTCACATTTACGCAGCAGTATGAAAGCTCTCGGATACTCTGCATTCTGTCCTATTTGAAATTTGCTTTAGTCTCTAAAAGCTCTCAGATGTAAGACTTGAGGATTTAGACCTGGTGATGAAAGTGGCCATTTTCTTGGCTGATAAAATTATTTAGTACACCGTTCATAGCCAATTTTTACTTCACTTTCTTTATAGATTAAGGCATTTGCTTCAAGAAAAGCCTACGAACCAAATTTTATTGTAAGCACAAAATGAAGCCACAGTAATCGCTTCTCATAATGAATAATTTAAGTTTATATTTACATTTTCAATAAATACAAAAATCGTGGTTCAATAAAAAATTTAGCTTTGAATTTCTAAAAGTAAAATTTGATTAGTAATGTTTGTATTGGCTAATGATTGAAATAGCTATAACTAAAAACTTGAGGGAAAACTTACTCAAATAAATTCGAATCAATTCAAAACTGAAAAAGCGGTTATATCTCTTTAAAAAAAAGGACTTTAAACATTCTTAAAAGAATAAAAAAAATCTAAGAAAAAATAATCATTCATTTCCTCCAATTATTTTGAAATTAAATTTTTTCAAAACATAGATTTTTATTATATATATTTTAAAGTCGAAGAAAGTTAAAAAAAAATAATAATCGTGAGCTGAATATTCTTTTAAAAATAGAATACCAGAATTTTATTTGATTGTTGAGCTAAAACATTCGATAGAAAAAGAATTTGTAATTTTGAGTTCATTGATTCATTTCTCTTTTTTCCCCCCACAATCAACCCTCTTAGACCTTCAGATTTCATATCTTATTTTAAAACGCTTTCCACTCTAAGGAGTTTGTTAAACAATCTGTTATAGCCGAACCACCTTTTGACCAGTCAACACACCTTTTGACCTCCAGATTATCATATTTTACATAAAAAAAAATGTACGACAAGAACAGGTTAGTTAAGTACACCTTCTATATTATGAACTGGAACTTCAACCTGAAAATATCTTTTGCTAAATCTACTACCACTATTGCAAACTGAATTGCCTCAGTTAATGGTGATGTGTATCTGTAGAACACTATCTATAAACTACATTATGTAAAATGCAGTAGTAGTTCTGAAGGTTCTATGGCATTTGCGCTCGATAAATTTCCCCCTTTCCGCTCAAGTGTCAAGAAAGGCTACCACATTATAAACTTTATCTTTGCATGTAAGATTTGGCGATTTTACAATGCATGCCAAATGGTAATCAACTCACTTTGAATGAGAAAGATACTCCTTGTCTCTGATAACGAAACGAAACTTCCTGGAGAAAAATACTGATGATCCTTACCACGTTTCAAACGAGTGTTAAATATAATAAATATAAAGTGTGAGAAATTTGCTTTAAAAATGTATTTATTAAAAGGAATACGTTTATAATTTTACCACTCGGAAGACATTTATAAAAATTATAATTCTGATGTTCATAATACAAATTTAATCTAATAAATTAAATTATAGTTTTTAGTTTTATGAGGATTTAATCTTTATATCTCTTACGGTTTAACTTTATTTAACAAAATGAAGAAAAAATACATAGAAAGGGCTTTAAATTCAAATTTAAATGGATATCAATAATGTTTAGTCCTTTCTATATGTATGCATGCTTTTATGTATATACATTCCACAAACTGATACTTGAAATGAGCTAATGTATTTTTTACGTTAAAGCTGTTCAAATAAGGTGTTTTTTTTGTGTGTTTTTTTGCAAAAAAATAAGCTTTTTGGCTGGCTAAAATAAATGATAGGAATCATATTAATAATTTTAAAAAAAGCTGCTGGTTAATTCTCAGGAGAAAAAAAAACATTTTTAATAAGAAAATGTGGATAATTACTGAAATTCCTTCAAATCTGAAATATATTACTTCATTTTCTAGCTTATTTTACTGTCACATTTAACTATACATAATCCAATGTACCGCAAACGACATTTAAATGCAACATCTAAACGTGCTACATTAAAACGCTTAATTCTCAAATACAGTATCATGAGCTTAAATTTTATTCGCAAGTAAAGTAGTAACAAATTTCTGCCTATTTTCTTAAAAGCGCTTCCAATCATTTGTTACTAATTTTTAATTTGTCTTAAATCTATGCACGAAAGAAAGCTAAAAATAAAATATATTACTTTATATTTTATTCGTTCTTTTTTTTTTTTTTTTTTTGCCCCTGAATTTCTTGCCAAAAGTATAGATTTATATAGATTGAACCTTTATCGTAATCAAAATTGAAATTACAATGGTAAATATTTAAATATTAGGCCTTAAGATAAAAACTAATTTCACAACTATGTAAGGATGGTTTCCAAAGTCACTTTTTTTTTCTAAAAAAGCATTAAGGGGTTGCACTTAGGATTTTTTTTTTAAATATTGCATCTAAACATGCTTCGAATTACAAAATTTCATTAAATGAGATAGGCAATTGTACAAAAATTGCAATGATTAAATTTTTTTATATCCATCATAATTTCAAGAGTGAATTAGTATATATTTATTCTTATTTTCATCTATACAAAATTTCACATCCTTATCTAGAATATTTGTAAGGATATGCTTAGTTTTAAATTTCGAGGGACTGGCCACAAATGTGGAAGAAAGCGTTTATTTCGGAATGCAATTAGTACATCATCAAATCATTATGTCTTTAAAAAAAATTGATAATAATAACGTTGTTCATTTTCACTCTTCGGCAGTTGTACTATCGTCTTTATAAAGAAGGGAAGAGAAACTTGGGGAACTGAACATTTAAACCATCTCAGAGACTCACTGGAATACTCAGCAACAAAAGCATTGTTTTTGTTGCAATGCAAAATCAAAACTTTTTTTTTCTGAAAAATGTTATTTGGAGAGACGAATGTTGTTTTAATCTAGATAGAAACATTAATTTGAAAAAATTGCACGTTTGGAAAAGTGAAGACAATTCTTCGTGCAAGAAATTCATCAGCACTCGCAGTTTTCTGTTCATATGTTACAACTGCCGTTTTTAGAAGTCCTTGAGTTGGTCTCATTTTCTACAAAAGTATATTGTATGGTAACGATAGATTCAGTTAATTTTTATTGGGATTATATCTGAACTAAGAAATGAATTAACTTTATCTATGGATATTTGATAAATCTTTGCTGACTAACTCAAAAAGCCAGTCCTCATGTCACATGAACTCAATCACATATGCTCAAGAATTATTAAGTTAATGTAATTCTGCATAGGTGTTGAAGGTATTAATTTGGAACCAATTTTTAAGCACTTTAATTAATAGAATATCATTCTATTTTTTTTAAATGTAATGAAAGTTAATAAATGTTGTATGTTTTATCAAAGGAAAGATCGAATTTCAACCGCTTGAAATTAAGCATGTTATATCCTTTGAGAGTAAATTTTATTGACCACAGTTTAGTACATATTATAGTATAATTTTATTCAAATACTTTAAAGATAAGGTTAGTTTATTCTTTTTTTTTGGGGGGGGGAGGTCCTCCAAAAAGGGCTTAAATTGGAATTAAAATTATTTCCTGAATTTGAAGAGGTCTATCGTAGCTCTGAGAAAGCAGTTATAAACATTATCATTAATTGAAATTGGAAAAGACTAAAGCAAAAAGATAATAATTAATATAAAAAGCCACCAATCAATGGAAAAATTAAGGCTGAATTCTTTCATATCTTGAGGAACAAACGAATAAAAAAGGAAATTATATCGTTCATTAAAATATCAAACTTGAGTTCAGATTTTATATGCTGATATGAGCTTGAAAATCAAAACCTATTTTCCAATATTGAGCTTAAAAAAATTAGTGATGTAATTTGTGGAATCATTTTCTTTAATTGATCCGATGAAACAATTTTAATAGGCTATATTTTTTTCTACATTAAAGCGTATTTCTCAAAGTGTTTATTACATTTTTAAAAGTAAATAAACTACAAAAAATTTACTTTTTCCTTTATTGAAATTATTTTTCTGTCAGATTTCATTAAAAACTATTTTGGTGATTCAAATATGACAAACTTCCCTTATTTCTACTATTTTGAAAATACTCCTGTTAAAGTAAGCAGTATCAAACTAATTTTTTTTCTTAACCAATAAATATAATTACAAAGGAAACAAAATCCATAAAATGATAATTGTGTGGAACGCACTAATCATTCTATTTACTGGTCAATTACATTAGATGTTTTTTTTGTTAATTTATATAGTTGTATCACTAAAACCTGAATTTGAAGTCAAAACTTATGTCTTGTCGTAGCCTAAAAATTCAATTCCCTGTGTATTAGATATCATATTCTATCCAAGATATAGCATTCAAATTTCGTATGTGAAAATGTCCTCTTTAGACATTTATTTATAATAAAGATATTGCAAAGTGAACTATTATAATATATATACATACACATACATTTTTTCCCTTTTATGAGTAAAGATAATAGCAATTTTGAAGAAAATTCATTCAGAAATATGAGATTGTTCAAATATTAGTAAATAAAACAGCTATAGATTCTCTTAGATCTTACTTCTTTTTAAATGCATTTAATTCCGCTATTTATTTTTCTGATAAAAACGGTCTTACTTTTCTATTAATAATAGGATTAATTATCATTTATTGGAGGATATATTAATAACATAAATGTATGTACAAGATCTCATAAATGAAAGATCAAATAAAATTTTTACAAAAATTATCGCCATTCCATTATTACCAATCAGCCCGACCGGAAATGCAGCTATGGAAAACTAAAAACCGTCACCCGCGCCAAGTTTTCTTGCCAAAGGTCCAAATCCCAGTAAACCTACGATGCAACAGGGGCAGGGAATAATTTATCGAGCGCAAATGCTCCATTCCCGTTCTGAATGATAACTATTTTGGGTAACTATTTACAGGGACACTGGACCTGTCTGATTTAACAGGTGGTTACTGTTGGGATAGTAAATGGATAGTCACCAAAAAAGCCTTTTTTGAAACCTTAATTAGTTTTTAATTAAAGATTAATTAAAAAGACAGCTTCTTTCCTCAATAACTTCCAAATACAATAAATAAATACAAAATAATAAAATAATGGATCCGAATACAATAAACCTAACAAAAATCCTCGACCAGCTAGCTCACTTCCTGTCCCTTATGAATTTGATGGTCACTACTCATTTATGGAATTTGCATTAGAATAGACTTTTAAAATCACTCAATGGGTGTTCTTACTTTCATTCATTGATAAGTATCTGCCAAAGTCATCCTGACTCAAGAAAACTTAAATACTGCTTTTTCTAATTACAATTTATTTTCCAAATTAACAACTTATTTTTATATTTAATTTTTTTAAACAGAAGTTATTAGAAAATACATATTTTCTGTTTTCAGATTTAGGTTTAAGTAGTTAAGAAGTTAATCATTTCATTCCTATGATACTTGCTAAATGCTTTTGCGTGGAATAGAAATTGAATGTACTGGATGAAGGGAGCAAAAGTGTTGAAGTAGATACATAAGATTTTGGAAAAAAAAAAAAAAAAACTCGGAGCGCAAACGTGTCACAATGAAGGTAAGAAAAGGGAATACGCAAAATTTCATAAATATTCGAATGATAAAAATATGTTCGCACAAAAAAGAATAAAATTGAAACTTCTAAAAAATAATAATTTATCATTGATATTAAAATCCTTTGACGTAATTGTAAAATTTTAAATGCGCTGTCTTTCTCTATGTGCAAGATGATGCAAAGGCCGATTTATTTATTTGCTTAACAAAATGTTGCACAGGCAACGTCTGGTTAAATAAATAAATAAATAAGTCGTAATTATTTTCTAATGCCTTTCATAATCTGTATGAAAAACTCCATTTTTTAAAATATCTTTCACAGTTCTGCTACGAAATTTGATTTCATTCCGTTTATTAGTCTTAGGCTATAAATCGCCCTAGGCATAGAGAATGTTTGTTATCACCTTGTATTTAATATTTTAATTGAGCAGTAAAAACAAATATACAAATAAAGAAATGCAATAATAAGATGTCTAATATTTTCACTTAAAATGAAAGGCAATACTTAAATTTCATCCTTGTGAATGTGTTTTTCTCCTGTTATATAACCTTTTTACCGATTTTAGGGAAAGTACCTGTTTTTTCAGATTTTGTCTCAAATAATACAGATTTATAATACGTGTATAAGGAGTACATACCAAATCTCACCCGTTTGGGCTGTCATGTTTTTTTCGCTGTCATGCTCGGTGACATAGTTTCAATAATATGTTTACAATTTTTATTTTGTGATTCTCTAAAATCAGGCTTCCTTTTTCACAACTGCGATTATTTCTCAGTGTATATTTTGCATTCAAAAATACATATTAAAACTAAAAGCAACAATTCTCTTTCAGTTATTCCTACAGGTTTCTACTATACATTTGATATTTTTAATCTCATAATAGTTTTGAACTTTCTATATTCTCTATTATTATCGATGAGTATTACACAACTATTCAATCAATCAGAATTTCAAGCTTTAATTATTTACGTAATACAGTGACCTCTTATATTGGAAAACTAATTTGCAGTCATTGACTTTTCCGACCGCACTGGGGTCAACTGTATTTACTTTCCCTTTTTTTTAATGCAGTTTTTTAAAGAGAAATTCCGTCATAGCGTTGCCGGTAGTCCCAGCCAGAATGAGGTTAATAAGGCAGAAATTGAGAAAGTGCAGCCAATCATCGTTCCTTTCTGGCACAGGAAGGCACTGGAGTTTCGTAAGCGCAAACGTCACGGCTGCCGGACTTCCTCAGAACAGGAAGAGTTCCGGGAAGCAGCGGTTTCCACACCCCGTTTCCAGCCCTGGGGAAAGTTCTGAGAAACCTTTATCGTTTGCGTATTGCTCGTAGGAATATCAGGGAGTGCGAATGTAGTGGTTGGAAAAGGATATCTGATAGTCATCGTCAGCTATGAAAGCGCAATTTTTCTTTGCTTCCCTTATAGGAGTACCGAACATTTCATATAATATTCAACTGTAAAAAACATTAAGCTGTTTATCACATTTGCATACTCTACCTTATAGAGTTTTAATTAAAAAAAACACTTAGCATGGTTAAAATATAATTATTTATATAAAAACGCTCACAAAAAGTAAGTAAAAAGGGGGAAAAGTCTAGTAAATATTAGTAATATAATTATTTATAGCAAAATGCACACAAAGATAAGTAAAAAGGGGGAAAAGTATAGTAAATGATGAGATTTTCTTTTCCCCATCAAAAATAATGGCTTTGCACTTTCCTAGATTATGGTATTACATGTTTTATGTCTACCTTCGTTATGCAGCGAAGAAAACTGGGTTTTCATTTTGTACTGAAGAAATTCCCTCTGCTTATTCGATTGAAACCAAAATGCGATTACTTAAAATGTGAATTTCTTCTTTATCACTTGACATGCCGCCTTTGGCGACCAGCCGGGGATATTCGTTTTATTTAATTCAATTAAATCATTTAGATATAACTTCATATCCATGAAAGCATTAAAGTTGTGCTATCTTAATTGTTTTATATATGTTAGGTTCATGGCGTGCATGCCGCCATTCTGGCCTAGGGGTAGCTTGTCTTCCCCGTGATCTCAGAGTCTTGGTTGGGAAATGACTGTTCTTCCCCCTGTACTCTTTCTGTGAGGTGTGTGAAAAAGTCCCCCTGAAAAAAAGGGGTTGTACAAGCGAATGTGTGAGTGTCATGTTCATATGAGCTAGAAGCCGGACTTCAGCTCTCGGGTACTCAGGGGCCTTTACTCTCAGCAGCTACTGCACCCCACTTTCCGTTGTAACACGGACTCGACATCATCGTCATTGTATGCATGAACCTTTCTAGTACAGACCAGTCCCATAATGTCAAAGCATTAAAAATATTAGTTTCCCGTTCATCTTTCGTTGTATTGTATCTTTCTTTTTCATATGTCTTGAAAATTATACAGATATTAAAAATAATCCTTCTTTTTTCAGCTTTCAAGAATGGAAGAAAATAACGCGAATTAAATATTTGATGAGACGATGTAAACAATTTAAAATTCAGACAGCAATATAATCTATTGTTGGAGATTAGACAAAAGAAAAAAAAAGGCGAAAATTCAGGAAAAATTTGCATGTTTTATAAATTAGATTAAAATGACAGTTTTCAAAATTTTGAAATGATTTCGAATTGAACTTCCAAATAAAACTGAGTACTTTGAACATCCAAAATGTTTTAATTAATTTATCTTCGTGTAAAAGCGCCAAAATTCAGTTTAATTTTTAATTAATTAAAATTTCAATAAGTTGCCACAGAAATGTATAACCTCCCTTTAAATTTGACAAATTTCATAGCTTTAGATAAGTCGGTTTAGCCTGTACATTGATGACACACAAATATTCATCTTCATTATTAATAGAGGTTAGCCGTCTCCTCAACCAAGAAGTTTGCCAGGATTATTGATTACATTTAATTTCAATTAAATCTCAACATTTAGCATTTTAAACATCAAATTGTGACGGACATTAAATTCATATTATTTTAACAACATTACATTTGTTCCCTTTTTATTACATGAATCTTCTTAATGAAATAAAATCCCATGACATCACAGCCCCATTAAAAACTTGGCTGTTCGGATAATCTAACTGCACGTTGTCTTTTGCAGTATTCACTTTCCTATTGCTCATTTAAACTTCACATATTACAATCTTTCTTCTTAGATTTAGACGATGTTTAGTTTTAGTTTAGTTTAGTTATATTAACGTCCCGTTTTAAAGAAACACTTAGACAATTTTGGGACGGATCTCGAAATGTTGAACCACGGTCAGATGACGAGGACGATACGATTTATTGATAAATGTATTGTTCACGACGATTTATTGATAAATGTATTGTTCAAAATCGAAAAAAAAATTTCGATTTCGAATTTTGATTTTGAAAAATTTTCTTCGATTAGCGATTAATTGATTCGAATTTGCATTTTATTTTAAAAATAAAAATTATTGTTGAGAATTAAACAAAAAAAAATTTTTTCTCTGTTGAATAACTTGCTTGCCAATCAAATTGTTATCATTAAGAAATATTTTAAATTTCAAAAAAGTATAAAAATCAGTCTAGAACTATATTATTTCGAGATTTGGATTTGAATTTTCGGATTTTAATGGAGCAAGAGCCAGCTCTGACTATACTGCTCCAATATTATTTCGGGAGATATCGAAAAAAAATGCTACCATTTAAATTTTAATTAATTAAAATTCTAAATAAAATTTTTAAAATATCATTTCGACATTCTCACCGTCCAAATTATATTTGTCCGAAATTTGATATCTCTACGTCAGAGTGACCAAAGCAGTGAAACAACGAGTGCTCATATCTTTATTTTCAGGCTTTACACATGAGAATTTTATGCTTCTTAGTCTCGTAAAGGCTATCAAATTTTGTACACCATTCTCTCTCAGCCAGTTAAAACCAAAATTAAAAAGAGAAAACAAGATCACATATCAAATTTCATTTACCTAAATTGTTGTGTTTTTAGGGTAGCGTTTTTACGTGATTAGCCGAGACGAAGATCTGCATCAAATTTCTAAAGAAATCCTTTTCTTAAAAATTTGACACAAATTTACATTTTAAATGGTATATCTGTGTACCAAATCTTATCTATTTAACACTCTTCCTTTTATGCTTATCGTGTTCACTTGTTTTCGAACAGCCAGGTAGACATACATTTTATAAAAAATATTTAATCTATAATTTTGTAGACGAAATAGATAATTTTATAGACGCTTTTGAGCTATCCAGTTCACAAACAGAGAGGCATAATGTCACAACAGACATAATTCCCAAACTGTCTTTTTAGTGATTTGGTGAAACAGTGAAACTAGGCTTAATTTCATTCAAACAGTGAAATGTATTTCAAATTAAATTAAAAATATTTTTTAATTTGCTAAAATTTAAACAAATACACAAAAATTACGATGGCATCGTTTAAAAAAATATTTTTTTAAAAACTAATAAAAAAAATTGTTCAAAATTTTTTTTTGTTGTATTTGAGATAAATATTTTTTGAAGTTATCAAGGGAAAACTGAAATCTTCAGTATTCTTCATTTATCCAGGTATTGGAACAAAAAATTAAACATTCCTCGTTCATTTTTATTAATTAATATTCTAATTAAAATTGCAAACAAGTTGCTCTGAGATACATGTTTCCAGTCCCCAAAGTGTGGTTTATTAAAAATGCGATAATTCTAACTCTTAATGGCTTTTCCTGTAGAATGCCAACAGACATACACTCTTATTATTAAGAAACAGAACCGTTTGGGAACAGACGCAGAATTCGGGGGTAAAAAGTAATCCCCTCCAATTACCTTGTATATTAAGGTAATCATCTGTTTCTTTATTTTTTTTCTGTTATTTGTAGCTTGGTTACCAGGTATTGGGTAATTAATTTTGCAGCTCTTTTGGGGATTCTTTCATTTTTATTTTCCATTATCTTCGGATTAATTGATGGAATCAAAAATGCTTTACCATTTGCTTCCTAAATGCGGTTTCAGTTGTTAATTGAATTTTACTGTCATGGGACTTTTTCCCATTAAACTTCTATTTACACATAATTACTTTTTACCTTTCGTTCGAATCATTCGATTCATCTCTTTTGAAAATTCATAATTTTATTTATTTCAAATATTGAGAATAAAATGTAACTGCCTTTGCATCCAGCAGAGTCCAGCGTTAATCTTATGCTCCCTTACAGCGGAAAGGGTCTCCCTAAAAGTTTTTTGTATATTCTCTAATAAATGTACTTGTATATTTTAACCGTATTGTTACAAATAGCGAACAATAGTTTTAAAAGGCACGATCTTTGGCAATTAATGGTCCAAAAGGGCTAGAAAACCTAATGTGTATCTTGGATGTCTTTTTACCAATAGATTCAAAACTCAAGTTTGACACAAAATTACTGTAATCAGTTATGTATTGTTATAAAAAAAATTACAGATATTTATACAAATCACTGCATTTTTGAGCTATAGAATTTATATTCTTACAGTACAGTAATTAAAGTATAGTAAATTTAATTGGTATCTATGTATACTTTTTTTGTTAAATTTTTATTCCAATCTCTTTTTCCTTCAGTTCTCTTCCTTTTATAGTTATCGCGTTTACATATACTTAAACATCCGAACAGAAAAGCTTCCTCTAAACAAATTACGTTCAAGATTTAACAGAAATTCTCAAATTTAGTTGTTGTTGTTGTTTCTGATGGCACTTGCCATAGGCAAGCCCGCTGATTTGAAATCAACAATTTTAAGCCGAAAGGGAACGTCTCTTATTTTAGTAGCGTCAACTAGGACCAAGAGTACGATTTTGCTACTCACGCATCACATTCGCTTGCACAGCCCCTTTTTAAAGGGGGGCACATTCACACATAGAACAAATGAAGGACAACCATGCCCGAACCGGGGCTCGAACCCAGGACGCCCAGATCACGGGGAAGACGCGCGACCCCTATGCCAGGACGCCGGCGCAAATTTGGTTTTAACATCATATACCGAATTTCATCCGTCTGACTGCAATCCTTTTTGAGTTATTGAGTTTAAGCCTCTCGGCAGACGCAGTGATAATTCGCAAACTTAGTATTTCTTATAAAATTTCGAATTCAAATGTTTGACGATTATAATTCTTTCTCTTTGTATTCTTCGTATACAAGAAGGCAAAAAAATCAAACGAATTTTCTCTTCATCTTGCTCTGCAAACTTTCCTTGACTTGCAACCGAATTCTGTTCCGAAAACCAGGTCGTAAGCAAAATTGGTCGCAAGTCAAATTTATATTTTAAATGTCATTTTCGTTAAACTAGGTTGTAAAAATCTTTATACGATAATCTTTAAAGATGAAAATTTGTTTTTATTCTTTCATATAAATAAATCTACAGTTTTTGTTCGATCTTCATAAGTGGAAATGAAATATTTTCAGACCTTTATTAGAGGTTAAATGACTGATTTAATTACTATTGGTTTCTTACACTTAATGCCATCTAGTAGTAAATTCGAAAAAAAAATTGAAGATACTAAAATATTTTTAATGACAAATTATGAATTAAAAACTGAAAATGTCTATATATTCAAAATAATAAAGAAAATTTAAGAAGCAATCCTCCTGCCCTAGCTAACTGTCCGATATCACCAATTTTTATTTCATATGAAAGTTTATGTCTATAATTCTATTTTCATTAGTCGTCTGCCCCCAAACACCTCTATTTTCGCGAAAATTTCAATATCTACTTCAATGGCTATTCTCTATAACAACAACAACAAAATTCCTTGACAGAGCTCCCCAGCCTTAAGCGTTGTATTGATTTCATGAATTTTCACTTCATATGAAATCTCATTACGTTTAAATACCGCAATAAAGTTTGCTTACCTCCACCGCCCTCCATTTTCTAGAGTTATCATAAAAGAAAGCTTCAACACCAGCCCCTAATCTCCAATATTTCCATTTTATATGCATAGCAAACCAGGCAGAATATTTTACATTTATTATGTAAGTATAATGCAAAACAGGATTCATATTTGTCATGATAAATTATGTGAACTAATTTATCAAAATTAGCTCACATGCATATTTAATGCTCTTGAAATGGTGATGAATGGTTGATCACTAAGGGCCGCGGTGGCCTAGTGCTAAGGTCTCGGCTTCGGAACCGGAGGGTTTCAGGTCCGAGACACGAATCCACCGAAGAACCGTCGTGCAAGCGGGTCTGGTGGACGTTAAATCCGTCTGGGCCAAACTTCCTTCCGCTGGTTTGGTTTAGAAAAGGAAATGCCAGCTCAGGTGTCGCCCTCGTCATCTGACCACGGTTCAAAATTGCGAGGTCCGTCCCAAAATAACCCTACTGTTGCTTTAAAACGCGACGTTAATATAACTGAACTAAATTAAAACAATGAAGGCGGCTAGAAAAATAAATAAAATATGAAGATTCTGCATCTTAACGCTCTGATTGTAATATATTTTTAAAAACTATTTCTAACATTATTGCATTATTAGCCGGAATAAAAAGAATTGTAACATAATAAAAACAAAAACAAAATCGATCGCTTAATATGGTTTTTCGAATTTGTTTGCTTGGGGAAAAATGACCCATTCGAAAAACTAGAATGCAAGAGATCACAACAACAACAAAAATAAAACACAGATTGTTTGCAATTAATTTCTCGATTTTTTTATCGCGCCTGAGGACAGATTTATCAAGGTCATTTCGCAAACCAGTGAAAAACAAAACAAATGATAAAAGAATTAATAAGTAAAAAGAAAGACCCGCAACAAATTTCTCTCATAAGATCAGATATTTCTCACCAGTCCGGGCCTTTGCAATAAAATAAAATTTATGATCGCATTCCTTTCTTGGACAGGAACAAGATAGAAAAAAATGCAGGGGATGATTAAGAATAAATTGCTTTTTTAGGGAGTTAACTCGAAGTGAATGGATAGAGTGACCTGGGGCCACCAAACCTGTTCGAATGACCTCTGACTGCCAGAGAGTTACGATTTCAGCATATTTCGATTCATAGAATTGTTTTTACTTTTTTCACGAACCTCTGATATTACCCTATAAGAACAAAAGGTTGGGACATAAGGCAATAACTTCCCATAGCTGTCAGAAAGAAGCTTGGAAAGATTACCCAACCATGTTAGATGTTCGGCCATAAGAAACTGTTCTTCAGTTTTCTTTTAATGAATTTTCTAGAAACAGCCACTGATAAATATTTATTCTGAATGAAAAAATATTGCATCATAATATTTTCGAAGGTGTCATTTTTGCCAGTTTTTGAGATGGAACCCAATAGAGCGTGTTTTTATTTTCAAAGAGGATTTGATTTTATAAGCTCAAACTTAATCAAAAGGTTTTTAATTATATTATCAATCAATAAAGGTGATTCTATTTACGTTCCGTTATATTTGTTTCATTATCCAAATAGAATACCATTGCACTGGAAAAAAGTGTGGAATCAAAACCAAATCATACAATTAAAATCATTCTATTAGGGTGTCATATAATTTTCTTTCCTATTTCGAATATGAAATGAATACACAATATTTAATGTTTACGATATTTTTTATTTTGTTATATAAGAACCCTTTTGCCCAATTACCTTCTTCCATCTCTCAGGAAGCCTCATTATGTCTTCTTTCCAAAATTGTTGTGTTTTGGACAAGAAATAATCCTCGAGGTGCGTTTTTATTTCGATGATGGATTTAAAGCGCTTATCGTGAAGAGAATTTTTTTAAGGACAGAAAGAAGTAATAATCAGTCGGAGCAAGATCTGGAGAGTATGCGTGCATCCCAATTAAACTATAAGAGCTTTTCTCTTACGACTAATGCAATATGTGGTCTCTCATTGTCATGATGAAAAACAACGCCTCGTCGGTTCATTAATTCTGGCCGTTTTTTTGCTATGGTCGCTTTCAATTGATCGAGTTGATGACAGTATTTCGTAAAATTTATTGCCTCACCTTGAGGAAGGAGCTCGTAGAAAATTACACCTCTCCAATCATTTCAAATGGACAAAATAACTTTTTTTCGGGTGTAGTCCTGGCTTTGCTGCAATTGAGGGCCTATTGTCCTAACACCAAGTGCGTTTTCTATGAACATTTCATATAACATTCAAATTTCGTTTCCAGTGACAAGTCTCTTTACAAAAGGCCATTCATAGTGCAATAAGAAAGAAATTTTTGGGACACCTTAATATTTAAATTTCGAAATATTTGTCTCATAATTTAGGAAGGGAGATACGACCATTAAATATCAGAGAAAGTGCAAAAATAAACCAAACAAAAATAATTCTCTTAACGCTTTGTTGTATTTATTTCAGAATTTGCCCATGTTAAATTTAATTATATTAACAATCCATTTGAGAACAACACTAAGGCAATTTTAGGATGGATTTTGGAATTCTGAACCCTGGCCAAATGACGAGGGCGACTCCTGATCTGGCACAGCCCTCTCCAAAATTCCATTCCAAACCAACAGGGGAATGTTTAATTTGTCTGACGAGTATACCATCATTAAAAATGGGAAAAAGTGCGGAATCACAACTAAATCAAACAATAAAAATAATTTCCTTTGTTTCATTGTATTAGTTTCATATGAAAGGATGCCACCATCAGGTTTGGGAGCAAGTATAGAGTAACAATTAATTCAAACAATAAAAATAAATTAAGTATACATTACATCATCGAAAGTAACTAAACATTTTCAGATGTACACATTTTTTTTAAATTTCTTCAGAAGGGTTAGTAAGTAACAAGTGAATTCGATAACAACACAATGTAAAGAGCTAGATACATAAAATTTTGTACATGGGATTAGCATATGGATTTTAAGTAATTTTGAACCAACTCTATCAGAAAGATGACCGACTGTCAGTCTGCATTTTCGCATACATGTCAATAGGATAAGTCAAAAACGCAATGATTTAAGTAAACATAGGAAATCTAGTATGACTGCAGTTTTACATCAAATCTTGGTTTCAATCGGTCAGGAAAAAGGCATCTAAAATACATATTCGCACGATAGATTTAACGATAATGCTGCGGTTCATGCCGAAAATGTAAATTTCGTAATTATTGTTCGCCAAACATACAAGATATTCACGGCCATACCCAAGATGGCCAGAAAGAATAAGAATGAGAAAATGAAAATTAGAATGAGAAAAGAATATGACTTTATTAGACATTATGCTAGAAAGTTACAAGGATAACACTCTTGTTGATTGAATTGCATGATTATAAAGCAAATCTTTATTTCTGGTTTTGAATTACAAAAATATACAATGGAGTGATTTATATTTAATCTGTATTAAATAGCTATAATTTCAAAATGATGGCATTTTGACTGCACAAATATACGTTTCACAGCAAGAAATTTGAAATATCCAAATTCCAGAGAGCTAAAAGAATGAAAAGAGTTTAGCATATTTGATTGACCTTACTAGGCTTGATTGACCTTACTAGGATATAGCTTGATTGACCTTACTAGGATAATCTCAAACTACTACTCTGATCCGCTATCAAGGCACATAGAAGAAACTGAATAACCGGCATGCCGCAACAGGATGGCGGGAACTAAAGTTGAGTCCTGAGGGCCATCACCGGCCACGGTATAACTCATCCTTAAGTCCCCTCATTGGTAGCAGGTAACCAATTCCACGCTATTTGTGTTCCTACCAGGATGGCGAGAACCAACCACCATACCGGAATTTTATCACTTCTATGTCTGTAATGCCCCTGGTGGAAATCTTACTATGATAAAGCAGAATAATTAGAGCCTGCAAGCTTCCTCCCTTCTTTCTTCTTCTCCTTACTTTAGCAAATAATAATAATAATTACTAGATTTCTTAAAACATATAGCAAAAGTTGAAAAATTGTTATATTAGCTATAATTTTTAGGAAGTATTTAAAATGACACTTTCTGTCGAATACTAGGCTATTTTAGGAAATGTATGAATATGTTATATAAACTCTCCCAATGTTACATCTAGGCATTCAATAAAATGGTAAATACTGTTTAATTAAAATATGGAAACATAATATTCGTAACGAATTGACAATACATTTCGTACTTTACCGACAATCATTCGGCATTGTACAAAACTGCAAGAAAAATGCGAGAAATATTCATCGTTTCATACTTTATCTAAAATTGCCGAAGCCTTCTACGGAATGCCAGATTTCAACCTTTACCGAGAATATGAAAATTCGCGAATCATATACTATTGTGAGAAAAACAAATGTAGAAAAAAAATGGAAATTATGCAGAAATAACATATAACATAAAACTCAACTCAGTGGTGGTTGCACATAAATTTATCTCTTGATAAAAGTAATAAGGTAATTTAGTGTGTAATCAGCCATTTTCATTGAATTAAAATGAGATGATAGCATTGACTATTGACATATATTTCTTTAATTTTGTTTCATTGTTTAAATTATTCTCCAGAAAGAGTTTAGTGCTTTTACAAAGACTGAATAGAACAGAAGCTCGTCGTAATCTAATTAAATCATTAAAATATGCGCAGATATTACTCGTATTCATTTTGTGTGTGTGTGTGTGTGTGTGTGTGTGTGTGGAGACGGCTGCATTGTGTCAACAAATATTCACTCAGCGTCCCTTTTCTTTCTGTGCACGTACGCTGAGAAGGTGTATCCTTGAAATCTAGAGTTCAAGGTCTGCAGATGCTGTTTTTGAATTCTTTATAAGTAATTAGATACATCACTAAAGTAAAATATTGCTTTTCTTAACAAGATCAAAATTTTAAATGCCATTAGTATTCTGCGGATATAAAATTAACTGTAAGATCAGAAAATTCAAACATCATTTATATTCTGTTTTGATATAAAATGAATGATTTCCTCTTCATTAAGTGCTGAAATAACACTTTAAAACTATAAAATTCTAACTTTCAAATACTAACATTTTAAAACTAAGCATTAAATCACTTTCTAGGTTAGTGAAGCACTAGCAGGTATTTTAAGTTAATCTTATATTCAGTTAATTTTAGAATTCATTTTATATACACGTTTAGGAGTGTAATTAGCTATGTTTAAAAAATATTTATCTAATCACTTGAATTCCGATTTTAATGTTATTTTAACTTCTAATGTGCTCGAGTATTCATTTTCCCACAGAATCAAAGCAGTGAGTTAACAAATACTTTTCTAAAACTATACAAGTTGGACAAGAAGCGATGATGAAACTGACGTCCGTTCACATCGCGACACCAGAGCAAAAGAAACCAAAAATTTCCCTTCATTGTTTTTATAATGAGATTTTATAAGGATTTTTTATTTTACATCTGTCGTTTAGGACAAGAAAATTTAGGTATCTTTAAAAGAATCGGATAAACATTAAGGATTTTTATCCCTTCACTCGGAACGTGAGAACCTGCTGAGACAGCAGTTTTGTACAGCGCGTGTAGCATTAATTAAATAAAAAAAGAAGGAATTGGATCAGGAAATCAGAAAAAATTTTAGCATGAAGTTAAGACGGGCTTAGGAAATTATTTAGTAGAATTTAAATTAGATTAAGAGATATCATTACACACACACATACACATATTATATATATATATATGTGTGTGTGTGTATAGAATGTGGTGATCAATTGGTCGTCTGGATTACTGGTTGCTGAAGATTTCATTTGTTCCCTTAGTAACGTATTTTTAAGCTTCAAATTTTGATAGACATATAACTCACATTATTTCAAAAGCCTTACACAGTTCTGTTCTGTTCATTGTGCTTTGAACAATGAACAGAACAGAACTGTGTAAGGCTTTTCCTGTTATGCATCCAATTACATAACAGGAAAAAAATCAGCGGTATTTTAAACTGCTGGCATTGTACCATTAATTGTGGCCTTAATTTTAAGTATATCAAAAAGTAATATCAAAAAGAATTATTAAAAGTCTGTCTTATGCTGAAATCTACTCGAAATGGAAAAAGCCGAATCTTTATACCTGGATCACAGCAATAGAAATAAAGGCAGAATGAAATAATAGCAATAACGACGAATTGAATTTCACTTTAACAATAAATATCTTTTTGTAAAACACATTTAAAATATTTTTAAAATTAATTAAAAATAGAAAAAACTATACGGCAAGTAAAAATCAGTTCTGTCCAGTAATAATTTTGTATAAATTCCTGTTATCTCAGAAAAGTGCCAAAATTTTAATTTAAAAATTTTAATTTTTGATTAAAATTCTATTTAAAATTTCAAACAAAAAAAAAGCTTCGAGGTGCATATTTTAATTTTTTACAATATGAATGTGCAGAATTTGGTAGCTCCAAATAAAACGGTCTGACCTGTAGAACGCTAACACACACACGCACACACACACACACGCACACACACACACGCACACACACACACGCACACACACTCAAGCAAACATACATTCACAAACACACAAAAACATAAATACACATTTGTCTTTATTAATATTCTTATTTGTAAAAGCAGAAAAATTTATAAACTGAAAATGTCTAAGAAATATGAGTGATTCCATTTAGGTTATCATTGTTTAATGCAAACATTTAATAGTTAAACGCTTCTTCAAATATTGTCACGGAACTCGATAAGTGTAACGGCTAATATGGTTCAAAAAACTGGATAATGGAAAACGGCAATATATGAAACAAACAATCCAAAAAAACAGAAAGTATTATAAAAAGTATATCCATGCTACACGCACAAGGACAGCTTTACTGAAATTTATAACGTAAGTATACATCAAATCTCTAATTATATAACGGCGAGCTTCAGTGTCAAGTTACATCAGTTTGCACTATAAAAACAACTCCAGAGGGATTAACTAATTTGAGCACCCAGGATGTATATAGTTTTTCGATAAAGTGTATTGGCACATAGAATTTTCGAAAGAATCTCTAGGTCTCCTACGAAAAATAGAGTCATAATTCTTGGATTTTCCATAATTTTCAATTTTGTCTCAAAGGGCACAAAATTTACCAAAAAATTCTCCGAATTTATCGTCAAGTCATTAAGGTGAGGGTAATTGACTTAGCATCCATGGAGAACCCTGTGTATCTTCCCGACTGCTATCATGGCATGAGAAGACATGACATATTTATAGCATTATAAACATTTCAAGATAGTCTATTTATTTATAGTATCTTTTGAGAAATACGTAATATAAGCCGAAAAAATTCAAAATCATTAAGGACCAGTCATTTCTAAAATAAATATCTGCTCTAATAATGAATATATGAACATGTGGCCGATGATATTATTAACTATTCATATAAATCATTTTTTAAAAATTTGTTTTAATACAATGATAGTTAAACATCGAACGGAATCTCTCCTTTTTATGCAAATGAAAATGGACATAACAGGAATCAGAGCTAGGAAATAATAATAATAATTTGAAAAAATTTGTAAAAAAGAAAGATGTCTCACATTCAAAAATTGAAAGAATTCATCTCTGTTGAAACACTGATAAAAAATTTTTAAAAAAATATGTATATATCATATAACCTTCTCTTTCACCTAATCTATTTTGAATGGAAATTTTTTACTATTACCGCCTTTTTAAGTTACTACAGTTTATTCCACAGCTGCAAAGGCAAAAGTTATTCTACATGTACTTATCATCTTTAGAGTTATTTTTCTTATGTATCAAAACGCATAGATTTATAATAAAAATTTTAAGTACTAATAATACTTGTATGTATTTATTTCACTGCCAATGCAAAACAAATGGCTTTTTCCCCCATCAAGCTATAATTGCCATAGTTATGCTGAACTGAATTGCATGTTGAATCTAAAAGAAAAATCATTCAAGCCACTACAAATAACTATTGAATACTAGTTTGTAGTAATTTATTGATAGCAAATTAATAATGGAAAGGAAAAAAAATCATAAGTTTTAACAATAATATTATTACCTATTGACAGATGTCGCCACGAAGCAATGGCAAGACAGAATGAAACGTTATCGATAACGAAGTTTCAAATAAGTCTCGAACAAGCAGAATTTCAGCAATGTTTTATTTTCCAAAATTTTATCATTATACATTTAACTAATTGTAGGATAGAGGAATGCCCTTGTAAACATTAATTAAGTTTTAAAAACACCTGATGATCACATTTATATATATATATATATATATATATAAAATTAGATAATATATTCGGCGCTTCACTGAATTAAAACCTTTTCATATATAAATTTTTTTAACGTGAAAACTACTTTTCTGTAATATATTATACACCTTTTATGAATCTGAAGTCCTTCTATTTGTAGTGCATATATAACAAAACCTTTTTACTGTCTAAAATGATTTTTAATTAAAATTAAAATATCAATTGAAGCAGCCGATTTTAAAAATCGCTGGTAGCTGATTTTCTCTATAAGTTTACAATAATAGTTATATTGCTATTCCAAATTTTATTCCCAAATGCTGAAGTACAAGAAAGAGACAATTTAAGAGACAATTAATTAATTTGTTAATTTTTCACAAACAAAAAGTTTGAAATAAATTAAATCAGTAGTTTTCCTGCAACAGATTGTTAATCATCTCTACGTCTAAAGTTTTCTCTTAGAATTTCGCTCACGCCCCTGGCAACATCTCTTAGCATACATTGCTTGTTTGTCAAAAATAAAAATATTTCATTTGCTCACGAATGATTTAATTTCTGAAGCTTCATTTGAATTTGGGCGGTGTATTTACATTTTCTTTTAGCCATCGTTAATTCACCATTGTAAAAAAAACACACACACATTGCCAATAAACGTGTTAAAAATTAAAAACTTATTAACTGCCTTAATTTTTTTAAAAAAAATAGTAGTATTGCATTTCAAAGCATTTATTTGCAAGCAAGGGCGTATTTATAATTTTCTTTTATTTCAGGATAATTTGCATTTTCAGGATACAGGATACATTGCATTTTATCGGTTGAAAAAATATTACAAAAAAAAAAAACTGATATAGTTGAAAAAATAGAATTTTAAATTTTAGGTTTAAGCAGAAACATTTTTCCTGGGATAATTTAGAAATAATTTAAAATTATTGCGAATAACGTCAAAATTTTGGTAAATTTCTAAATAATTGTATATTTTATTAATTTTTGTACTTTAAAAAGTTGACAGTACTCTTAAGATTATCTTAAAGAATAAGTGTGCAAAGTTGGGATGAAATGGGCCCAGTTGTCTAGGAGGAGACTTGGAATGTGCACACATATATGCAAACATAGATAACCAAAATAACTATTATTTATATTCAGATTCTGAGGCTCCAAAATTGTCCGGTTATCAAAATTTATATTAAAGTTGATGACTTTTCTTAAAATTCTTTTCAGACTGTTACAATTTAAGACTATTAAAATAAAACCATAGTACTATTTCATGTTCTCCTTTGACGATAAAATTTGGAATGCCACTATTCCATAGGAGAGGTTGGTTGATTGATTTGGGTTTTTATCATACTGCGCCATCCATATAATAAAGCAGAACATTGTTAGTATAAGATCAAGTAAATTTATGTATAAACTAATATAAAAAGCTAAGCTACAAATGAAAACGAAAGATGACATCTTTGTTTTAAAAAGAACAATAAAGAAACTGTAAAAGATGTATAGCATTTAAAATGGATGAATGGTAATTCTTTCCCAGCAATTCTAGAAAAGTTACATATAATGAATGAAAAGAAATGGTGGCGATGGGCGTTAAAAGCTGAGTATTCAATTAAATAGAAAGAACTGTTAATTCAATGTGGCATGTGGAAAACATAGGTGTCCTTTCACCGAATAATAAGTATTTGTGGGGGATTCGAGTAAACCCAGTACGTAGGCGAGATAACATTGCTCCAAATTTATAGTGTTACTTCCCAACACGGTAAATTCAATCATTGGAAAGACCGTTTTATAATCAGCTCTGTTGGATGCTGATCGGATGCCGAACCAGTGATTTTAGGGTTTTGCAACAAACTTGTCGACCACTTGGCATTGAATATGGAACTTTGAAGAAAAAATAGATAATACAGGAATTTTCCAGAATTTCAGTGATAGAGTCAATAGGAACCAATATATGCCTGATTGTTCCAGAACCCTCTATGTCCTATAACGGGAAATATAAAAGGCTGGCAGTCTAAGCTGAAGTTGTCGTGCGCAGAATCGTGGAAAGAGTCAATGCTGAATAATTGGATCAGTCTAGCGAAGTCTAAGCGTTGTGTGGAGCTGAAGCGATTGCTGAATTGAGCTATGTGCCGAGTCCTGGTCTTCATTGCAGAAGCAGCATCGAGTCGTGTGGGGAGTAGCCAGTCGTGTAGTAGTGAGTCGGAGGTTGGATACAGCTAATACGAGGAGACAGTAGAGAATTGCAGACGTTTGGAAAGACCGTAGAGTGTGACTACGAAGATTCTCTCCTCCTGCTGAATTCTGTCTGGCCGCTTTGTGTGCTGTGGTTGTTATTACTACCGATTAGTACTTGTGGGCTACTGTTTATTGTAGTGTGGTGCTATGTGTTGCCTGTGTTCGTCTCTGCTGTGTATTTGTTGTATGGGTATTCGTGTTTAATAAAAGTCGTCGTTCGTTATTGAGGCCTGCTGATTGTTTTCACACCATACACCCACTACAAGCGAATTTACGGACTTAGTGGATTTGAAGTTCCGTAACAATATGGAGCGAGGAGGTCAGAGATCCTGAATACTCAGCTTTAGAGACTGACCTTTACTTTCGACTTCCTTTTAGCTCATACATGTGGCATCTCTTTGAAAAGTCTGAGTAGTTGCATTCTCCTCGATCCACTTTCGTCCTCAGTGCTCCATACACTTAAAATATAGTAGCAGGAAAATGGTGGAGGGTGCTGAAATTTTCTGTTCTTTATATCTGCGGATAAACGAAATCTACTTTGGGTGTGGTGTTTTGTATGGAAACTCCGTATACAAGGACAATAATCTATACAAAATAATAGCAATGAGGATAAAAAGTACCAATTCAAAACAAATTACTATGTTTGATAATATGGGATGCAATATCAAGACGGATTTTACAACCATGGAAAAAGCAAGTTATGTGAAAAAGTTTTGTTAAGAAGATGAAACACCATCATTTATTCTAATAATGAATCATATAATATTTAAATAAGTTGGAGAAAAGGATAATCCATTTGAAGATCTTAAAGAAAATATTTCAATTTTAATTTTATACTTTAAGACAATGATTGCTCATAAACTTCGAAACAAGTAGAGTTGCAAAAAAAAAAAAAAAAAGCATTTATTAAGAGATCAAAGTGATCATAAATAGCCTAAAATTTTTATGTTCAACTCACATGTGAAGTTTATTGCAATTCAAACATTTTAAAATCCGATATATGATTTAAAAAAAAGTTCCTTGTAGTTTTCTCAACAGAAAATTATGTCAACGTTGAAATGATAATTTAACAGGTAAATGTATCAAACCCTCTCTCCTCAAAATATATCCTCTCCATTTTCACCAAGTCAGCTTGATCATGCTTATCTGAAGTTGAATATCATATATAAGATGTACAATAATTGATCTGACATGTTCATCGTTTTTTATATGTAATAGTTCATAACAATTGATCTCTCATAAAAAATTTTCTTTTGAATAATATTTGAGAAAATTATTCATTTACTTTTTTTACTGAAGAATATCTTCTAATAAAAAAATGAATAAAGGAGATATATTTCTATGAAGGCAATGAGAATTGAAATCAAAATTCATAGACAGCCAATGAGAGAGGAAAAGGAAAAAAAATTCAAGAGAAAGACGGAGAATTTTAGATGGAAGAGGGGAAAAAATTATCAACTCTCCAAGCCGAGTCTACTCTGATTGCAGTTCGAGAGCCTATTAATTCAAAGGAAGAAGAGGGTTGCCTTTTTCTTCAAATCAGTCAGTCACTTGTGTGTGCAGTAGGTTTCCACTGGCTGCACGGCGAATTTCTTATTGGTTTATCTTCTTGTTGGTTCAAATCTTGTCTTATTTTTACGTTTATATTGGATTTTTACGTTTTTATTGCTCACCGAGCTCTTAGGATGACAAAATAAGTAATTTCGAACTTCCAAATGGAAAAGGTAAGAAAATTAGGAAAACAAACAAACTAACCTTTAAAAAATAAATTCGGGGGTGAAGCTGCAGCTCTGCAGTCCTAATGAACGAGCAGCGGCCACTGTTTAAATATCCAGTCTTCTCTAAATATGTACATTTGTTGTAGATAATATTTATGTAAAGCACAGACATGTAATAAAAATGCATGGACATATCTGAGATAATTTCACCCAAACCTATTTGCAAAGAGCATTTTGTACAATTTCAATGCAAATTGTATGTATAACATTTCAAATTGTTAATAGTTAATTATATCACTGGTGAATATTTTAAATTTGCCGATTTCAATACCGCATACTATATATGTGAATTAACACATGTAAAATATATGTATGAATAAAACAATGCGAAAAGTACAATATAATCTTTGAAGTGATAAAGAGAATTTCGTTAATGACATATTTTGTTCCTAAGAAATCAGCTTGAAATTTTCAGAATTGGGTTTAGCATGAATCTCTTAAAAGCCTCACCTTAATGGTGTTCTTTTTATTAAAATTCCACTTTAAATTAATGTTTCTTCTTAAAATCAGAGGACACTCTTTAATGGAGAAATTATATTTTTCTGTTTCAAAATAAAATGAAACACCACAAAAAAAAAAATTGAGATATCGTCTCTTCTCAAGATATTATTTTAACTTCGCACTCAAATCCAATACGTGATTGCGTTCTAAAAAGCTCTGCCGGGTCTTCATTAATCATCTACTACAATAATGTTGAAAAAATCACCTTCTCGTTTATAATTTTTATTTTTACAACATCATTAATATGCACGATATACGCAGCATAGAAGGGAAGACTTATTAGCTGTCGAACCATTATCAAGGGAAATTAATAACTTGTCATTTAAAACGCTCATTTCTAACCCCCCCTCCCCTAAAAAAAGAGACGGCGGTGAGATAGGAAAGAGAGATAAGTACTTTCGCATTCCCTGGTGTACAACCGAACAAGTTCACGAGTTACTGAAGATATAATGCAGCTAGCTGAAAGACTTTCGAGCCCTGCCAAAAATAGACCGGCACGATATAGGCCAGGCACGTGTCTCGGAAAAGCATGTCGTAAGTGACGTCACACTTGTTGGTACACTCAGGAATCTGACATTGGTTTGCTTTTGACGTCATTCGCCAAATGGCAAAGAAGGCGTTTCTAAGCGTTCTCGTCTTAATTTGATGGTAGTCAACGGAAGAGGATTTACTATCTTTTTTCGAAGTAATGCTGAAAAGATATGATTTCATTTTCATTGCCTCAGTCATTCAAAAATTCACTGCTGTACTGAAAAAAAAATCGCATGTCTTAAATCCTTCAATGTTGAGAAAACAGCAAAAAAAAAAAAAAAAAAAGTGACAAAATATACATTTTAGATTTAGGCTTTGAGATTTAAACATTTAAGAATATTACAGGGCATTCCTAAAATATCTTTTCTTGTTTAGAGGCATTTGCAGTTTAAAAGGTGAAAAATAATGAAATTTCATATCCAAATTGTGGAATACACGAGGAATGAATTTCATAAAATACTGATAAATATCTTTTATTAATAAAAATGAATGTGTCTGCGTCTGTGAGTGTGTTGGCGCTCAAAACGCCGCATCGTTTAGCTCTAGAAATACTAAACTTAGCACATATCTATATCTATATCTATACTTATAATAAAGCTCAATGTGTGTGTGTGTGTGTGTGTGTTGGCGCTCTACAGACCAGACCATTCAACCTACAGCTACCAAATTTGGCACGTGTATACCTTGAAGGCCGGGAATGTGCACCTGGGGGTTATTTTTTCGAATTTTTAACTAGAATTTTATTTATTTAAAAATTAAGCGAAATTTTGACGTGTTTCTGCTATAACTGCCGAAAATATTACCGCACAAAAAAGATTTTTACATGAAGTTAAAGATAAAAAATTTATCTTTTAAATGATACTACTGTTTTAATCTTAAAATTAAATTTCTATTTTTAATGAATTTTTAAATAAATATTTTAACTATGTTTTTCAATAATTTTTTTCGTCAAAAATAAAAATGAGGATTAAGCACGTTTCGCATTCCTGAGAAAAAAATAGCTTTTTTCTAAGTGTTGCCATCACATTGATTAAAGCTCTAACTGAAAATAAATTAAATCTTTTTGGAAATGAAATCTGCAAAATTATAATTTTCGGCAAGTGTCTGTAAAAAATGAAACAAATATGAAATATTATTTTTTTCTAAAAAATAAATTCAAGAAAAATTATTTTATGATCTTTTACACTCTCTATACAGGGTGTTTATTCAGTATCGGATCCATTTTGATATTTAATGACATAAAATAATGAATATTTAAACAAACTTATGGCATTTATTGATGGAATAACTCATATATTTTACTTTTCAGGTTTGAATATTTTTACTTTTGTAAATATCGTCTGCGCGTGTTTTTAATTTCAGAAAATTTCATTTTCCAGTCTAAATATCTGTAATTTTCTAAATATCGTCTGCTTATTAATTGCATTTTTCTCTCTTTTGTTTTTGGCAACTATTGAAAGGTTATGTTTACTTTTGATGTGTTTCTTCTATATAGTACTTTTGTATGTGATGTTTTATTCGATCGGATATTATGGAGAATGCATACACCACAAGAGAAAGCACAGATTTTATGGTGGTCATAAAGTTAATTTCCAATCAACTAAATCACTGACTTTAAAGAGTTAATTTCAGATCACTTAAACTGACTGATTTATGAAGATTTGAATATCACTATTCAATAAAAAAAGGATAATTTTAGATTTTTCATCGATCGTTTCAAAGAAAATACGCCAATAAGCGCGCAGGTTTCTGAAGATTAATTGACCTAAGATTATGAAAATGGTGAGTTTTTCTAAATTTTTAACATTTAAAACTTCATAAATAAGTCTTAGTTGATCGTGGAAAATAGAAACATTCATTCATTTATTTAAAATTTGGTGTGTCCAGAATATTTATCAGAATATGATACCTTACTGCATTAAATTTAGAGTTCATAATTTTTGAAATATATTTATAAGCAGGAACAAAATATTATTATTGATTTCATTTCAATCCTTTTGGAAGCAAAACTAAAAACTGAATTTTATACTGAATCTCAGAAATTTTTGTTAAATTATTGTTTGAGATATTACATAAACTATGAAAAATATTTTGTAGTTAACATTAGACTTAAATACCGAGCGATTCTGTTTGCAATACTGATATTCAATAATAATAATAATTAATAAATAACAATAAAGATGATTAATAAAATAAAACGCTTGGTTTTATTAAAAAATATCTTAATATTAATTGCAATTTCGTCATTTACATTTTTAATTAAAGTTGAAGTTTTACCGGAAATGGCAACAAATTAGCAAAATATATATAGTAAATTGAACGAAACGTTCTAAACAATATAAGTTTGGTATGACTATCAAAATTTGAAGATTAAAAATGTTTTGTTTGAGAATCCTTTAAGAGACCAGTTACTTAAAATATTTAATTGAAAATTGTAGCGCGCGGTAATACTGGCGAACCGGCTGGTCGCCAAAGGCGACTAGTATAATATAATTTTGAGAATAAATATGAGCACTTCAGAGCAATTTTTAAAAGATATAATTAATTAATAATTAGTCGGAATATTGATTTTTACTATAACTACCGAAAATATGACAGCAAAAAAAGTGATTTTTACATCAGCGTAAAAATTCAAAAACTTAGCTTTTCAGGGATGCCAATTATTTACTGTATAATTTTTTTTCTATTTTTAATTAATTTTCAAAAAATTATTTTTAAGTTTTTTACAACAATGTATTTGATTATTGAAATGAAACTAATTGTTTTTCATTTATCCTTATTTTTTTTATCGTTAATGATACAGATATGAAGGTTCGGTTTATTTTTTTTCTGTTCAGTAGATTTCAGTATAAAGACTACTTTTAGATTTTTTTTCTGCTTTTAGATTTAAGGTGTAACTTCTAAATTAAATAATAGTGAAACATTTTTGAAGTGTTCCCAGTTTTAAACACTGTTACTCTTTCCTATGATATAATTGGATTTATAAAAAATATAGACAGAAAATTGGAAAAATGCATAGCATAATGAATAGAACGATGCGAGAATTTTAAAACAGTATGAATTATAAGTGTATCAAAATTTCAAATTTAAAAATATTTTGTTGTGGAAACAGTTAAGACCAAATTGCGCAAACTATTTAATTGATATTTTTAGCGACTATTAATTTCAGGGAATCAACTGATCGTCAAAAGCCTAAAGTAATAATAATAAAAAAAGTCACCGAAAGTAGAAATTTGGCACTGTAAACAAATATAAATTACAATGAATGTATTGCAAACGGATTATGCAAAATTTCATTATATTTCCAGTGATAAGAAAAAAATGCACACACTGAGATGAATGATTTACAGTATGAAAGACACAAAAAAAATATAATGCAGAGGGTATTTACACATTTTATAGAACGATTTTGACAAAAAATTTAAAAAACACACACACACACACAAAACGGATTTGAAATAAAAAAAAATTTTGAAACCAGCTTATTATTTGAAATTGCAAATACGTAAGCTTTTAAATCAATATTTTTTTCAAAATGTCGCAAGCAAACAAGCTATGGATTAAAGAATATGTTTGTGTTTTCCGAAAAGAATCATTCCTATTTCATAGTTCAAAAACGTTGTGAAATGCCTGCTATTAGGATTTTCAAAACAAGCAACATAATTAATGGGGAAGGAAATAAACCGTCAATCATTACTACTGTATAGAAAGAGGATTTCTAAAGAATATCCGAAAAAGGTATGTACTATTTCAAATATATCTAAAGTGAAATCAAGTGCAAAATCTTTAAATACATCTGCAGCAATAATAAATAATAGAAGTTACATCTTATAAAGGCTAAAAAAGCATGATGTTTGTCAGTTTTTGCCAGGGCATTTATTTGGCTTAAAGAAGAACAGTTTGTTCTGCTTTCACTCAATAAGTATGAATGAAAATTATTGAGCAAGGGATAAATGCATTGTGACCTTGACGAAGCATGTGTTTAATAAAGGGCTATAGCAAAAATAGATCTATTTATTATCAAAATCGAAGATAAAAAAATGTACAAACATGGTTCTGACAGTGAAAAACAAGTTTCCGAAAGGCGTTTATTACTGTTGCAGATTTCTTCTATAATGAAAAGTTCAAGATAAAAGAGGAGTAATAAATATATTAAAATTGACTGAAAGTATTATAAAGCTTTAAGATTGATTTTTTCAAAAGAAATTCCATTTCTTTACCCCAATGACTTGTAGTGGAGTTTCATCAGGATGAAATTACGCTTCGAAAAATATATCACAATTTTACTTGAAAAATGAAAACTGATATCAGGCACTGCACATATAAATTTTAAACACATTCCTGCTAAGTCCAATGATGTTCCACCTTCGTTTGACTTTGGTCTGTTAAAAAGAGCACTTTCTAAGCGCAGTCCCCTTAGGGGCCGACTTAGCCGAATTGGGGCCCTGGGCAAAAAATTCTTTGGGGGCTACCCTCTGCTTCACTACTTCAATGCATAGAACGTGTCTATGGTATTTTTAATTAATTAATTCAAAATACTATTTAAACTTAAAGCTAAAAACACTCTTAGTCTTAACTCGAAGTACCACATGTAACCATTGAATTTAAAATGCAATCTGACAAAATGCTAAGGCAAAGATTTATATTAGAATGCTTTCTACAACTATCTTAAGCATCTGTCTACAAGAGAAACTCCTAAATCTCAGAAAATAAATATTAGTACATTTTTAAATGAAAAATATGCAAATTTCTCAATAGTTGTTTTCATATGTAGGGGTATTTAATTATTTCTTGCATTTCTTACATACAAACAAAACAAACTTCATTATTTAAGAAAGGTAATTATTTTATCAGTCTCATTTTACTAAAATAAATATTGGGACTTTAAAGGTCGAATATTTATTTTAACAGAATGAAAAATATCCAGACTGATTCATTATTCAAATTCCAGTAAAAAGATCATTTTAATGTACATGCATTGAAGATAAATATTACATCCATGGTGGATATATATTTATATTCAATTAATTATTGCATGCAAAACTTAAAAGAAAAAGTGGGAGCGGAATGCCCCATACTTTTGTTATTTTTTGTCTTTGGATAGAAATGTTATTTTGACAAATTTATTATTTTCTTTCCATTAACTGAATTAAAGATGAATAAAACGGTCAACAATGGGATAAAAAATAATTTTCTTTTAAAATTAAAAAAAATCATCCTAATATCATAGCCTTTAGTAAAGTACAATAAAAAATTATTTTTTTCAAAAGAACTAAAACATTTCTATATCTTACTTCATAGATGCATCGAAATAAACTATTCTTTACTGTTACAAAACATTATATGAAAAATGAGACTAAAAAGTGTCATTTGTGTAAATATGTGTTTGTACTTTTTATCATTTTTTCATATCCTAACACTAAGGAAGAAGGAAACGTAAAATAAACTTTCTATCCGATTTGGGTCCTCCTTCTGATGTGGGAACCTGTGGAAACTGCCTCGTATGCCCTTGCGTTAATCAGGCTCTGAATCCCCCCCCCCAATTGATGGACTTTGGAAAGTAGTGTAAGAGAAATAGAAGTCATTACCTTTTGGAAATTTTACGAAAAGTCTTTTTATCATGGAAACCGCGATGTAGACTTATAGTCCACAAAAAAGATTATCAAATCAAATGATGATCAATCATATTTATGGATCTAAAACTGCTTTGAATATTAAATTTTTGATTAATATGCAATCACCAAAATCTCGAGCTGGAACTAGTTTCACTAGTTTCACTAGTTTCAGCTAAGTTCTACGTCTACAGACAAACATCAAGCTTCATAAAATAAGAATTTTCATTTTCTGTTTTTAAATAAAATATTGCTTTAAGATAAAATATTTGAGGTGAAGGAGATCATGATAAGCAGATTTTAAAATGGAATTTTTAATGGAGATGGTGCTTTGAGATTGTAGGAGGCTATGAAGCTGTATTTATAAAAATTCTCAATTATCTATTTGGGGGATATGTTAACCCATGTGGCATCAGAACTATCAGAAACTTCTCGAGTTATTTCAGCTGACAGGATTCGTAAGAACTTAATATAGCCACTCATGTTTTTTTAAGCAAAATATCTATTTACATTTATCGATTTTCTCTTACAGTTAATACATGAATGTGTTTCTAACATGATGGTGCCTTAGATAGCTTCATATGTAACATCAGAAATTATAACGATACTATATATATAACTCCCAACGGATTGAATGGACCTTTAGAATTCGAATATTGTCTATAGCTTAAATCTCCAGTTGTTGCTGAAACTCGAAATATCTGGTATCTGTACTTGAAATAGTTAACAGAGTACGCCAGTTAATGCATCGCCCTTAAATGCTATGTTTTAGTTAAGGTTTGCACTTTTAGAGCATCTGATATCGAAATGCTGAATCAATTAAATGCCAGTTTCTTTTTACTTTACTTAGCTTTCTTACTTAGCTTTAGTCATCTTTTCGTTCAATATGAGTTTTTACATAACTCCTTTAAACAAACCTATTTTATAACAAAATCTGTTTATTTTTTTGTCCCCGGTACTTGCTTTCAACATTTTTTCTATATATAACGAGATGTTTATATTCATATTCGACATATCTTTAAAACTTACTTTGAACATATTTTAATCGGCAATGATTTAAAAAAAATCTAGTGAATGAAATATTCTTCATGCGTATAATTTTCAAATTATACGCATGAAAAACATAGCAAACGCTAAATGATAAAAGTAAAAAATTAACTCTATGCATCCTTAGTATTGTGGAAGGGTCGTATTGTAAAATTAGTTCCTAATATCTAGGAGTAAATTTACAAATCAATCAGCAATCTATCTACTTGAACAA
This sequence comes from Argiope aurantia, assembly GCA_026543865.1. Lineage (NCBI taxonomy): Eukaryota > Metazoa > Arthropoda > Arachnida > Araneae > Araneidae > Argiope > Argiope aurantia. Next base: position 314,008 of record JAPMOR010037143.1, on the reverse strand, counting down.
CTTAATCAAGTAGATTAGCATTTGTTACGAAGCGCGAATGCAAAAACTATAGAGTTTCTTTTCTGATATTTGTTTCTAACAATTTTTTCTTACAATTTCAGGATGTTAAAATGGTGATGCTATTCAAAGAATTAGTATATATTTCTCTTAGCTATATTTAATTATTTATAAAATTGTGCACACAGATAAAAACATTTAACAGCTTTATTAATTAATAAGTTACAGAAATAAAAATGAAATATTGAAAAATATTCTTGCTTATATTTTTATCAATTACTTTTTTAAATATTATTTACCTGCTTTCCATATTCCAAATTACTACAATTTCTCCAAGTAAATATTCATCCGAACTCTACGACAACATCTTTCGAATGTTCCATTTGTCATCAACTGAATCATCAATGATTGTCTTGCTCTCAGATAATGCCTTCTTTTGTTTTTCAAGTTCTTTCTGTAGTTTTTCATGTAATAATTCATACTTGACCTTGCTCTTCTCTAATTTGGAACAAATCTCGTGCTGTATACACAAAAAAGTCTTTATTGTGTCTTGCACTTCCTCCAATTTTTTCTGAAGATTTTGATTCGCCTTTATATTTATTCTCACCGTTTCCCATGATTCATTTCTAACTGGTGGAACTTTGTTTAAATCGGGGAAACGCACGCATTCTTTTTGCTCGTTTAAATCATTGTCAAGAAACATTCGTGGGTTATTGAGATTCTCAGTGAGCAATGCATACATTTTTTCATTTAATTTATTTGAAAGAAATTTCATATTCTCAATTATCCTTTTGCAATATCTTTGCTTTATCTCAAGCTTCGAGGTTATCTCTGAGCAATCCAGAATAAGATTTGTAATTCCCATTATCTGATTTTGTGCATGCCTTAGAATCACTCCTAACTTGATATACTGACTTCGTTTCGAGCAAATACTTTTCCACAGAATCACGTCAACACCTTTTGGGCAAGCAAATTCCGAATTCTGTTCGTTCAATAACAAATCTTCCTGATTTAAAGTCAAACCCGAAGTCCAGAAAGGATTTTCCGATCCCTTTCTCAGTGGGAAGTTAGGTAACTGTCTAAATGTAAAGTAAGCTTGTTCTTTGTCTCCATTTTTATTGCACTTTGCTTCCACTTTGTAATCGAGATTCCTCTCTTGGCGCTGGACTCTGGAATACAAATGCCGAAGATTTTTCTCTATTTCCTTCGATTCTTTCAACAATAAATCAAACTTTCGTATAAAATCAACAAGTGATTCTAGTTGTTTCTCAGTTTCTTTTTGATTCGTAAAAAATTCCCTCTCGGTCAACGTAAATAGAATTATACAGAAGATCTTCATTTCCAAAAAATGTATTATGTAATCACAATAGAACCTCTTGAAAAACAGTCTTTCTACTTTTAAATCCAATTCGAGCCTTAGTTCTTTTGTAGATATTGTCATATTTTCAATGGAACTCTTAGAATGGCGGATTTGGGTATCTTTATATTCAGGCTGATTGTCAATATTTTGATTACTATCCGATAATTCTGTACGATATTCTGATTTCATAGACAGTGCTTCTAATATCCCACCATGATGTTCTTGCTCACCGCTCAATAAGAAAGCCTTCCAAAAGTCTCTTTCAGCTGCAGACGGTAATTTAGAAGATTCATATTTCATTTCTTGCATAATTTCCGAAATGCGATTACTGACATTTTCATTCTCTTCATATACATCATCAAAAATAATATTAAATTCTACTTTCCAATCACGTATTATTTTTCTCATATCTTCTATCAAAGCAAATCTTTCCTTTTCTGTTTTGAATTTCATACCTCTACCAAAAACATTCAAATCAGTTTCATATTCATTTGTTTTTTCCTTCGCTTTAGATTCTGAGAGACTATTTTTCATTACATAATCTCCAGAAAGGAACTGAACAGCAAAGTAGTTATGGACAACATATCCTAAAGAAGTGGAAGTTATTTCTTTCATTTCACTCAAAGAGCAATTTTTAATACTTTCTTCTTTCATTATGTGTTCGGTATTTGACTCTTGAATCAATAATAAAAAGTTTCTATAATTATGATCAGAAAGTTTATATAGTGATTGGTCATCTATAGCAATTTCATTGACCTTAAAGTTTGGCTCAGTTTCAGAATCCTTGCTTTCTAATAGTTCATACAATTTATAGTTCACAATTGCCACATGCATTTGAAGTTTCTGCTGCAATTCTTCATAAGGAAGAGAAATCACTGATTTTGGAAAAAATCCGCACATTTTCAAGTCAACCGACTCTTCTTCGTCCATGTTTCGCAAGTAAGAATTCTCTTTTTCTGATCGGGAATGACAATATACAATCCACTCAGGAATGATTTTACTTTCAGGAAGATCATATCCCCATTTGTAACAAAGAATATAACCGCTTTCGCTTCCAGTTATTAACCTGTTCCCCAAAATGTTGATATCTAAGAAATGTCGGCAGATGATATCGTTAGATACTGATTTTGGAGTGCCTGCAAACAGTTTCATTTGTTCACTGCTGTAAAGTTGAAGATATCCATGGACATCAATGATGCCTATCCATCGCTGATTTGTAGATATGCAAATAGCTGCAACATCTTTGCTTTTCAATAAGTTTGTCATTTTAGAATCTGATGTATTCCATATCGAAAATCTTTGTATTTTGCCAATGATGGGAGAATAAAACACGACACCCATATTAATATGCATATCCATTCGGGAGCATGGATAATTCAGTCGCCATTTCTGAAAATACAACTCATCATAGCTCAAATTTTTGAAAACGTCGATATGATACTTTTTCGGATCCGTTGCAAAATCTTCCGGCAGAATTAACCGAATCAGAATATTTCCTGCTTCTTTCTCTGAACTCGAGCCGCTTTCCGATAAAATAAGTAGAGTCGTACTTTCTTCTTCTTTTTTCTTGAACATAGCAATGTCTTTTACTTGTTCCAAGATTTTTATAGAACCCAAAAAATTAAAATTGGAAGATGGCAGTCCATTCCATACGTTAACATGATGGTCAGGGGCATAAGTGGCAAACAACGTCCCAAAATTTTCAAATTTCACATGTTCTATAGGAGCTTCATATGGCCTAACACAATGGACAACTTTTGGATGCTTGGGATCGGTAACATCCAGAAAGTGAAGAAAACCAGAATTAGATCCTATCAATACAAGAGAGCAAAGCGGACTTGATGCTATTGATGTTATATCTTCGTCGAGTTGAATAGCACTCATAAGAGAACCATTGGCTATCCTAAATATGTGCAGGCAACCCGTTTTTTTAGCCACCAAACAATATTGGGACAGAGGTTCGATGATGCAAATTCCAATCTCTCCAGCGCAATCAGACCTCAGAACTTCGTGCAATTCAAGAGTATTTGTGTCATATAAAGACACGGAGCCTTTTGATGTTGTTATTGCTAGAATATCATATAAAGGAGACAATTGCAAATTTATTATCGGATGACCAACTTTTATTGTTTCTATTATAGACCAATGCCCTCTTGATACATTCACAATGTCGACGAAACCAGTTTTATAGCTGACAAAAAGACCTAATTTATTCAATACCATACTTGTTATCACTGATTTGCTTTCAGGTTCTCTAGGAAAAGTGGTTGCATGACGTAGATAAGGGTTGACTTTTAATAAACCACTTGAAGTTTCAATCAATATGCAGTCCTTTGGAAGCCAACAGTGACATACTAAATTTAATTTAAAATTATTAGCATCTTTACCAGAACGAGAATCTGATGAATTTTCGAGAAGAACCTTGAAAGTGCCATCATCCTCTTGCTCTAAAAATATATTTTTCATTTTGAAATGATATTTATCATCATTACTTTTGATGCTCAATAAACAAATCTTGGTATTACTTTGAAGACAAAATTCTGACCACATCAGAGGATTCACAGATAAATTAACTTCAGATGACTCTGCAGAAGTTAAAGTATCCGAAATGCAACACAGTCTTTGACCAGTTGACCATTTCCACAAGTCTATCTCATGTTCCTTTTTAATACTTAAAGAAATTAAAAATTCGCAACCTGTAAACTGCAAAATACGATATTCTTCATTATTCCCACGCTGCAACTTCGAAATGGTATTCATCTCAGGATAATTCAGTATGAATATATCGCATTTTTCCTTGCGTTCGCTCAATGCTATTATGCCCAGTTCTGGCATTGTCGTTGCACAGCCAATACGTATACATGGCTTATCACTACTATGAAGATTCTTTCCTTTCAGATCACATGTTTTAATGGCAAAATCAAATGGAATCATTAATATTTTCTCGGCAAGAAAGGAAGGATGTCCTCTGCAGAACGAATGAGTCCATTTCAATTGAAAATTCTCAATTTGCATTTTAAAATCCTATAAAATGGCAAATGAAAGATAAATTCTTGTGATATGAATAGATTTTGACTCTACTCCAGTTTTTCCAAGATAGCAGTCAAGAAAATTCTCTTCCAAATGAAAAAACTTTTTAACTGAAAAAAAAAGAAAAGAAATTTGTACATTTAATGTTCCTTTCTAATGTGGCTTTATGCACTTTTTAAAATAAATAACTGCATAATCATTTATTTAAAATAAGTTTTATGTAAATATGGACTACTCGAGATGGACTACTCGAGATGTTCAATATAATTAATACTTTGATTTGGAAAACTGAATGCTAAATATGTTATCAACATTCAGTACTTTGCTATTTGCGAGGCAAAAACTTGCCAAATGTTGGCGATGTATGTTAGTGCTAATGGAAGAGCGCTAATATCCAAATATAGCGGTAGTTGGTGGTCTGAAAACAGAAAATTAACTAAAATTTATTGCTAAAAATGAAATATGATAAGATAAAAATATAGTGTGGTCATCATTCAAAGGAATAGTTCGTAAGAAGTCTTAGCCCCCCCCCTCCCAAAAAATACCAATAATATCAGCATGTATGATACATCAGAAATCTATATTATTTGCGGGAGGTGGGAATTGAACTAATGCTTATATTCTTTTTTTCTCATTTCTCCCCGAAAAGACTGTAAATAAGTTCAGGCAGCTTCAAACATTTCTTTCAAAATTATAATGAGGGTCATTTCAAACTCACGTGATGCAAGTAAAGCATCCGTCATCATTTGAATTTGAAATCTGATGTGCATTTTGTATGCTATTTGTAGCTTAAAGAACAATTCATTTGTTGTTTGAAATAATTTTACTTTACTCTTCGATAATGTAATTAAGTTTTGATTAAGTATTTGGTTTACTAATAGCTATAATTTATGTGACATCGTTCACATTAGTTATCATAATTGCAGGTAGTCCAATTTAAATGACGTTTTGGAAATTCATAATATATTCAATTAATTTCATTTGGACGATCTATTTTATTATATCTTTTTTATACGTAACAAATATAATTGAATTGAAATTGAGATTCAAACGGTCATTCCAAGATTGTTCTATCAGTTAATTAGTTGTTTTTATGAAAAAATAATTAATGACTCCTTTTTTTCAAAAGAATTATATCAATTATATCACACAATGCATAGAATGAAAACGACATTGCAAAAGTTCAAATTTAAGAAATAAGATTTTCTCTTTTTTAGCGTTCTTCTGATTGAAAATTTCTATCTTTTTTTTTTTAATTACTGGCAAGGTGTTTGATATATTATCGGATTACATTTAATAAAAAGCTAATTTTTAATTAAAAAAATATTTAGTCTTTCCCTTTGTAAAATTAAAAATGAATGAATAAAATATTGATTCATGCTAATATTATTTAGAGATGAAAATTGTCATAACTTTAAGTATTTTATCACTTTCCCCTAAAAAAAATAAATGGGGTAAAACTTCAAATTAATGTCGTTATTTCGCCAAATAAGACAAAATCTAGCATGATTTGACTTGGTTGACGATGGTAAGGTGATTCATTACCTTTATGAAATATTTTATCTCGGCTTACATTTGAAATCAAAATTATTCTTTTATACACTTCCACATTAAACTAGTTATAAAATAAATGCTACCCAGGGTATATATTTTGCCCTTAGTCGCCATCAGTTGTTTTGCACATGTAAATTGTCCATGCACAAAATATTATTTTACTTTCTCTCTCACGTATCTTTCATTAGAAAATTACATATGCACATCATCATTTTTTTCTCCATGTCACCCCCTAAAACCGATGCATAGGGCATCTATACCTTCTTGTCCTCCGTCGCTAAGCCTCTGTATCTAAAATGCTCTTTCTTTTTTGAGACCCATTATGATGCCAAAGAAAAATTTTCGGTGATTTCTTGTCAAGTTTGTTAATTTTGAATACCTTAACTTTTCTTGCCAAGAACCGGTTGTTGTTGATCCTTGTAGCATTCAACATGAAGGACTTTCGGCAAGTTTTTGAGCAGTTAACGTGCATAACGAGAAACCGGGCATTAATCCTACTACTTACCGATGTAATATTTAAGAACAACTCGCAAAGGTTTTAATTCGTTTAAATCTTTGTTGTAGTCTTAGTTCAAATGAAAAACTTAAATCAGAATCCGTTTCTCGTTGAGTGTCAACAATCCAAGAATTCACAAAAATTCCAAGAATTCACCAATTAATTTTGGATAGCTACAAAATATAGTAACAAACGGCTTCTAGGATTGTGGTAAAAAAAATTCTTAAATTCACTTTTGGCGAAAGCTTATTCGTAAAATTTCGATTTTGGAGAACAGACATTAATCTTAAATCAAAAGAGTCAAAACATATAATAAACGCTATTTCGTTAATATATCATTCCGTCAACCCTTTTATTTCCACTGAGGAAATTTATTATCGTCGCTATAATTTGTCAAAAGATGTCAATACGCATTATATTCCAATTATAAATTTTTAGAAGGATGCATGATTTTGATTAAAATAAATAAATTTAAAGAAAATATTTCTAAATTGCTTTTTTTAATTTAATTTTTTTCCCGAATGAGTAATAATTTATTGTGAGAAGGGTTAAATAAAAATTTCTTGAATAATAAAAAAAATCTGTTCTAAAAAAAACCCCTAAAAAACCATTACTTTTTTTCCGACAACAATCCATTAAGTGATTAAAATCTACTAAAATATGCCTTTTACATCACCAATTATGTCAACAATGATAAGTCAAAAATGAAGATGGCTGACAAGATATGCAATACAGTACATAGGGTTGCCAAAAGAATAGTTTTTTTTTTTTGAATTACTACAGTGGCGATAATGCACAAGGCTAGTTTAAAAAAGTGGCAATAGGGTTGCTAGAAAACTAAAATGGCGACAAACTCAAGGAGAGCCAAAAAAGATTTCAACATTATATTTTTTTTTCAGTAGAGACAATAATTCATAATAATATTTAGTTCAATAGTTCATAATAATTTCAATAGTTCATAATAATATTTAAAATAAGAGCACATTTAAAAATGTGATAAGTTATGATTATTCCAATACACTGTTCAAAATTTTTAAAATATGCGTTATACTTCATTGGGAGTATATGGAGTACATTATATTGGGAATTAAAGCTTTTTATATCAAAACGTTTGATAATATTATTAGACCCTTATAAAAATAAAAAGAATGAAAACGGTGAAAAGTTCGAGTAAATAGAGTGGAGTGTATTTTCATAATTTAATTAATTTTATAATCGCGAATTTCATTTAATATTTACATAAAGAAAATTAAAATCAAAATTTAAAAATCAATGCAATCTTACCTTTCTTTTGTAAACTTAAGCAAACAAAATCTTACTCAAGATGCTTCAATCATTCTATGAATTTCTCACTCATTTATAATATAAATATTCAAATCTTTAATACACAAATGCCATTTTATTCAGATATAAAGAAAGAAAATGACCATTTCTTAATACTTTTGAATATTTCTGCAAAGAATATTACTCTGACAGTGAAATTCTTTATTAAAAAAAATCAAATAGCATAGCTTAATGCATATCATCTGGAACAAATATGAAAATTAAAGTAGCACAGAATATCTGCTATTAGGTTTAATATTTTAATTAAAGAAATAAAATGGATGAACTGGTAAAAGCAGATTCCTTTCTTTCTTATTTTTTCTCGAGTTTTGAGAAAGTTTTAATTTTGCGATAACACATTAAGAATTTTCCAAAATTTAAAAATTCGTATTTATTATGTGATTAAACGAATTTTGAGATTTTTAAATTGTCGTTCATTTAACATCAATACCAATTCTTCGTTGTGATTATTTCGTTGCCACTATATATAAGATGGATAGGCTAATAGAATAGATTCGAAGTCCGAAAAAAAACGAAATTTAATTGCGTTCAGATTATGATAATTTGTGACGGGTTTGAAAATTAAGTATCGTGCTCATCATTTAGTCTTTTTTTTTTTTTTTTTTACAGTTGGAGATTATTTAGCATAGAACTTTTTACAGTATAACTCAAATGTTAAGATTAATCTTCCAGGGTGCCTTTTTATTATGAGATCTTTTTCAGAAAGAAGCAAGAATGGGTGGGAGGGGGGGGGGATCATAATATAATAGTTTGAAATGTTTCTTTTCACTTTTATTCAAAAGATGGCAGCACCACAAAATTTATTTTCATTTCCTTCGTATTGCTCATATAAGCAGAAGCGCAATCAAGTCAGTAATTTAGAAATCATTTACATTGGCTTCAAAGTTAGAAGTTTTAATATTAAAATATATTCTTTCTCAGTGCAATATTAAAGACCAACTTCTTGTGATGAAAAATAAACAAGAGAGATAACGGTTCCATTAAAAAAAAATCAAGAAAACCGACAAAAAATCTTACTCGATTTCAAATAATTCAGAGTATTAGTGATATATACAATTTTCTTTGCAAAAACTATATACAGTTTATTTATATTATATTAACATCCCGTCTTGTTTTTTTAGTTATCAAACACGGTTATTTTTAGAGCCGACTTCGTAATTTTGAACCAACGTCAAAACTCCCTTCCCAAGCTTCACCAATGGGGGCATGTTTCATTCACGATTTAATGTACGTTAGGTTCACATATACGATGGTTTTTCAGTGCAATCAGGTTTTGAATCCAAAGTCAATACCTTACCACTAAACTACATTATTTTATGCTCTATTTACAGAATTGTTTGTTTATTATTTTTTTGAGATTTTAACATTAAAAAAATAATTTCAAAATTTAACTGGTATTTTGAAAAGCATAAATGCTAAAATAATCTATTCAAGGGTGGGGATCGTAGTATTATGATTTTTTCTAAGTTCATAATTGGAAGTTCAGAATAATTATAGATTGCTTGTCTCAGATTTTTCAACATTTGCAAACAAAAATATTAAACAAAGGATTTTAACTTTAAAAAATTTTATTGGAATTTTCTTTAAAAGCAACAGAGGAAAAAAAATTTACATTCTATATTTTTTTAGTTATCAAAATTTAAGAATTTCATTTTCTAATTCATTTTATAACTATGGGATAGTATAAAAAAATTCAAGAGGAAAATGGGGCCATGATAATCTTTTCCACAAAATGGTGTTATAAGGAGAGGGAAATAATAATTGAAGTGGCTTATGCACAAAGTTTTTTTTTTAATTTAACTTTTATAGTAACAAACATGGAATTTCTTCTAAATTCTCTTATGCATTTGTTAGATATAATCATTTGGTGGGGAAAAAAATCTAATTTTTTTTCTTTCATCAAATTGAAATAATGAATAATTCTTTTAAAATTCAATAAAAAAATTTATAAATGCATAAATCAAAATAAATCATTTATTAAAAATTTTTCAATCTAACAAAACAAATCATATATAAAATTAATAACATTTTATAATAAATACATAAACAAATAAATGAAAACAATAACAGTACTTTAATCATTTTATACCAAGATTTTTCAAAGCAGCATCTAGACATGCAACAGCAGTTTCTATCTCTTTTTTTGTGGTTTCTCGGCCAACACTCAAGCGAAGAGTTTTTGAAGCTAATTCACAAGGAATGCCAGAAGCTAACAAAATTGAAGATGGTTTTCCTCCTGAATGACATGCAGCTCCAGTGCTTGCACAAAGGTCCTTAGCTTCAGATAAGAGCAATGAACCAGTTATTTTATCATAATCTAAGGCAACACTTACAGTGTTAGGTAATTTGTTATTATTATCTTTTATGTGAAATATACAATGTTTTGGAAAGGTAGTTTCAAGACATTTTTTTAGATGATGGCTCATGGCAGTCATATGCTTATTATATTCTTTTAAATTAGAAGATACTATTTCAGCAGCTTTTCCTAATCCAGCTATCATGCAAGTATTTTCTGTTCCTGGCCTATAATTCCCTTCTTGTCCTCCTCCATAAAATATAGGAAATAATGGAACACCACTT
>JAPMOR010037143.1:291297-303247 GCA_026543865.1 Argiope aurantia | reverse complement strand
TAAAATACAGTGCTCCAATACGAGGTCCATAAAATTTATGACCTACAATTGTAAGGTAATCAACATCTAAATCCTGCACATCAACTTCTATTTTACCAATTGCTTGTGCAGCATCTGTATGCAAAAGAATCGAGTTTAGAGAATGTTCACCCTGAAATTTATTATCTTTGATAGCTTTTAATTTAGACCTTAGAATACTAATTGGCTGTATAATTCCTGTTTCATTATTTGCCAGCATTACAGTTATAAGACAAGTATTAGGTCGTACTGAATTGATTATATCATCTATGTCAACTGCACCAGTGATTTTCGAAACTGGAACAAATGTAACATCAATTTTACCTTCTTCAGATAATTTTTCCAATGGTAGTTTTACGGAATCATGCTCAATATTTGTTGTAATAATATGAGGTTTTATGTCTTTTAGACCGTTGGTAAAATTTTGAGCTTTGGTATGATAATATTGAATAGCAGTAGATATGACCATATTATTGCATTCGGTTCCGCCAGAAGTAAATATTATTTCGCTCGGCAAACTATTAATCATTTGAGCAACTTTCCCTCTTGCATTTTCAACAATACTTTTCGCCGTTTTGCCAAAATCATATGAGCTACTAGGATTCCCCCATACATTTTTAATGACAGAACATATTGTTTCTTGAACTTCAGTATCTACAGGAGTGGTAGCATTATAATCTAAATAAACTGACATGATCGATAAAAAAAACCGTGTCTGAAATATATCAATAAATAAATATTAAGAATAATGCAAGAATTCCTTTAAAAAATAAGTATAAATGCACTTAATACTAAATCTGCTTCCGGCTTTCTGCGCAGCAGTTCCGGAGTAAACAAATGTAATGGTTATAGTTAAAAGAAATGGAAAAGAAAACTTTTCGTAAAGAAGAATAATGTATAAAATATTATTTTCTCTTCATTTAGGTGTAGTTCTTTCATTTTAAAACCAAAAGTACCATTATAAAAATTTTACATAATTTAAGCTCTTCGTAAATTTATTTTTGCGCATGGTTTGGAATACACAATAACAACTTCATCTGTATGCTATGAAGTGAACGGACCATGTTGAAATGTAAAAAAAAAAAAAAAAATGTTTTTATTTCTGATGTCAGATGGAATGGAATTGGAAGCACGAGTTCAAATGATTTGTGCACTAATTCATATGTTAAGTTGTTGATAAAGTAAAGTTTTTATTTTTCATTGTTGTTATTTTCGATATCTTTCAAAATGGAATGTGCCGAAAGAACTGTGAACATTACTGCTGATTCTAATTGTGATGTACAAAATTCAGATGTAAGTGTCATGCACTGTAAAATATTAAATATACCCGATTAAAATATAATTTTCCAAAGCTTGTGCGGAAATATTTAGCAGTTAAATTTAAAATATTAATTTTAAATTTTGGTGTATTAGAGAAGGAAAAAATAAAATAGATTTAATTTTAAAGCTATGTTTTACAATGGATATATTAAATCTTTGTTTATTTTTTAAATTAATATAAGGATTAATCTGTTTTGAGGATTAAATTCTCTAATATTGGAATTATCTTTACATATTTTTGCTAAAAGTGATATTATTTCATTGTTTTTGTAATATAATTGTTTAATAATGATGACGAAACCATATCTCAAAATTTATTTATGTGTATTATGAATTGATGTTTTAGGGATCTTTATATAATTTTCAATTATTGATATTGAAAGACTTGCTGCTTATTCATCTTGATTAATATGTGCTTTAGGAAACCCTTATTAATTGTATATTAAAAGGTTTTTTATGTTAGTGTTCATTTTTTTATACTTCGCTACTGATTATATGCATTGCTAGAATAAGCAATGTTAATTAAAGTTTAAAAAACTAAATATTATGTTTTAAATTATGATTTTATAAAAGAATCCCATTATATTAAACAATATACGATTTTCTTTTTGGTTATTTTTGTAAAGTCATCATGACATTAAATATGTCATTAGAATGAGCTAGTTATCGAATTATAATTTGTCTCCATGTATTATTGTATCATTTACACTTAAAAATGCTAGGAAAAGGGATATATTTTATATAAAAATATTATCTTGCATTAACATTGAAAGAATATGCATATCTTTAGAAGTTATTATGTGAATATTTATTGTTTTACATATTTTCTATTTTAAAAAGTATGATTTTTTAATACAGAGTAGGTTTTTTTTGTTATTTATTCATGATATAAAAAATTAGGAATAATACATAACATGTATTCCAGTGATGAACTAAATGTAATCTTCTTTAAAATATCTAAAAATGGACATATTTGGATGAAACTATATTGTAGTTTTTATTCAACCACAAAATAGAGTCAATATGTAATAAAATTCAAAACTATTAATTTTATGTTAATTAAAGATTACCCAACAAAGTAATTTCGTATGCTGTTAAGTTTTAATCCTCATGATGACATAGCTAGGCATGGTGATCTCTCTATGCACACATTTCATTTACCTTGAGTGCCTTAAATTTAATTTTTTAGAATTAAATTTTTTAAATATTTTTTTTTAAAAAAATTCAGGTTTTATTAAAATATATTAATTTAAACTTTTTTAATATAGATCTTTACCAACTGAGCCCTATTCATTTGAGAGATCATCTACTACATTTTGAAGTTTAAGAAGGATATGAAGTCATGAACGAAAATATACTTAAACTGTTTTTCAACTGAGCATCTTAATCTTAATTCGGATAGTTATCATCAGACTAATTTTAACTTCAAATAGAGAATGAGTTCATCTATTTAAAAAGCTTTCGTGCAAAGGTGTGTGTGTGTTTTCTGAAGAAGAGGATATCAGAGTTATTATAAATATATATTAAATCCTTTATTTCTTTAATGTTTAAAATCAAATGTGAAATAATTTTTCATTGCATTTCTAAAAGAAATTATATTTATGAAACTGTTATTAAAATTAATTTTAAAGTGGCTTTTACATCAGAATATATAAATATATATATATATGTGTGTGTAATGATATTTTAAACTCTTAATTTCAATTTAATTAATTTCCAAGATTCTTAATTTAGCTCATAGTAACTTTATTCTAAAATATTCTCTTATTTCTTGATCCGATTCCACTGTCTCTACTTAATTAATTCAGGAGAAGCTATGCAAAATTGCTGAATCGGCTAAAAGCCTAACTTTCCCACACTCCAAGTGAAGAGACAAAATACCGCTGACAAGACAAATTCTTTTTTAAAATCTCCCTGTGTTTCCCTTACCTCTTCAATGCATGTAGAGAAAATCCCTAGCGAAATCTTAATAATATATTAGCACAATGAAGGAATATTTTCTCTATCAATTTCTCTGGTTATATAAGACCAGGAATAAAATGTTCAAGAGCTTTTTCCTTTTCTGTGTCATTCTGTGTGCTCATTGTTTGTACATATGCCTGCTTTTTCAAAATCAAATAAAATGACGTCATGAAATCAAAAGTATCTTCACTGTTTCCAAACTGCATTCTGCTTCACATAAAATAATGCTTACACACACACACACATATATATATATAAATTTAAGAAAGATTCTTGACATAATGTGTTGTTAATTTGCCTAAAAATTGTTTTCCTGTTCATAAAATTAAATCTTTTAAATTCAACTTCATAAATTGAGAGTTATTGGACTGTTATTAATGGTTGACTATTACTAAAATGCCATATTTATTTTTAATTATTTATTAACAAATCTGTTTTAATAGTTTAATTATTTATTTTATTCCTTTTTCAGCCTAATCAATTAGACTATCGTGCTGGAAATAGCAGTGCAGTACCATCAATTTCTATTCCTCAGTTTCCTAATCCTGTTATACCACCATCTGATTCTGGTATTATTCCTAAAGTTCAGTAAGTGGAAAGTTTTTATTTTAAAGAATAATAAATTTGTTTTGGCAGATTATTTAAATATAGAATATGTTTCATTGAATTTCCAAGTTTTTTTAATCAGTGATGTCTTTGTATTAAAAGCAGTCAAATATTCACTTTAGCAACAGAACACTTTTATGTTCATGTCTATGAATGTGATCCCACATTTTTTAAGGTATTCATGTTAGAAATTGCATCTATTTCAAACAGTTAACATATAGCTTCATAAACTTTTTTTCCCATTTACAACTCGTATTTGAGTGAAATTTTGGCATTTTATATTTTATAGAAATATTTGTAACTCCCAAAATATGCATGTACAAGTATAACTGATGCATAAAAATATTAAATATTTAATTGCCCCAAAACTGAAAAACTGTAATAAAAAAAATTTCTTGCATATTTTTATTGGAAATGTATTTAATCTATGTTCCATTTTCTTATCGTTAGAAACTACCAAGATAAATTAAATATATTTGGTTCTCCATTAAACAATACATAAATTTAAGAAGTTCTGATACGAGATGCACATATTTAATGTAATTATCTTTGCTACTATATTTTGATAGATTTTTTTAAATATTATTTATAAAAATTATTTGAAATATTTACTGTGGAGTTTAATATCATTAATTTTGCTTATAAAAATTATATAGTTAAAATATGAATATTTTTAATTTTTATTGAAAGTTTCAGCATTTTCATTTGCATGAAATGTTTTTTAGAATTAGAAAACATTCATTTCTTTAATGAACTAAAATTTAAATTATTAAAAGTACTTTTATAAGAGTCTGGTTATTGGTTTTAATCGCTACTTGGAATTGATTTTCAACTGCAAAAATGCATTTAAATTCATTCAAAAAGGAAAAAATTGCATTTGGCCTAAAGATTTAAGTCACCTTAAGTTTTAAGCATTCAAAATTGTATTAATTTTTGCATATAAAAAATGTTAACGTATGTGTGATGAATATATCTTTTTAATAAAACATTGTAGACTATACTTATATATTGAGTTAATTAAAATGAAAACAATTTTTGTTGAGCAAATTTATTGTATTATAATGCTTAGATCAAGATTTAGATAGAATCAATATTCTTATTTTTAACATTTTTATTCATTTCTTTATTTTTAATCAATAATTTTTTTTATTTTAAATTTTATAGTTTCTCTAGCATTTTTTTAAAAAATCTGAAATAAAGGTAAGTAGAGCCCATTTAATGTAAGTTTCTACATCTTAGAATATCTATTTGATTTGTCTTTATAATTTTGATTTTGGCATATCTAAAAATGTTTTCTGATTTAATGTTGCCACAAAGAAAGTATTAATTTTAGAAACAATTTTTCTTATTTACAAAGGATGAATAAAAAAAAATAACTAAAATGTTCATATTCTCATTTTAAAAATAAAGATTGTTATAAAATGCATTCAAAAGAACTGAACCAAGCTTTTAAATTCACATATCATGAGCAACTTCTGGAATGATCTGAAATCCAGATGATTTTTACAAAATGTTTCATATAAATGTTTCTCTCTTGTGCTCATTAATTTTCTTTAGACTTTGGTTCTCATGTATTTAATTGAAGTAAAGAAAGGAAAGTATAGAATTGTTTGTTTTAAATGTTGCAATTTTTTTTCTGTTACTTCTGTTAATATGTGCTGTAAAGAAAATTAAATTGATTCATCTTTTTGTGCTTATATATATATATCTTTTCTTTTCAGCAATGTTGTCAGTTCAGTTGATTTAGGCTGCAAATTAGATTTACTTAAAATTGCTTTGAGACTGAGAAATGCCGAATACAATCCTAGGCGATTCCATGCTGTTATAATGAGAATACTGGATCCTAAAACTGCTTCTCTCATTTTTCGAAGTGGAAAAATTGTCATTACTGGTGCAAGGAGGTTAAATAATTTAATTATTAATATATTTAATTTTGCTGAAAATGCATGCAAATTGGTGTTATGAGTTTTGTTTTTAGCTCTACCATGGAGTTCCAATCAGTCAGTCCAAAGTTTTGAGTTAAAAAGCTTTTGAATATATTTAGTTTATGCTAATTTAGATGCATTTTTTGAAGCTGCTATTATAGTTATATATAGTTTTGATTTAATAAAATATTCTTGTTAATTTTATTATAAACTTTTTTTTATTTATGTACTTTATTGTATAACATTGACTATTTGAATTATTAGCTGGGTTTTGGGCAAAAAAGAAGATATGTAAAAATGTTATTTAAATTTGTGCGCCTTTTTGTTTTTATGGCTTGTGTTTGCATGAAGGATTGTTAAATAAGTAATAAGTTAAATTGTTAAATAAACATTGAAGGATAAAGTAAATATTGCATGATTTGTTAACTTTCCCATTCATTTCTTAAAATCTTGTTTAGAATTGAAATGAAATTTAGAATTTGTAAAAATAAAAAATGAACAATAAATTCATTCATGACTTTAGATTCAGTATAATTATTTACTCAATCTTCTGTTCCTAAAAACAAAAAAACAAACAAAAATAATCTGATAATTACTTTTTTTTTTCACTTTAATCTCTGCCATTAATCATATATTGCATTAAATATCAGAAAAATGGAGAATCAAAATTATAGATGTTATTTGTATTTTAGTGAAGCTGCTGCTCATTTAGCTGCCAGAAAATATGCTAGGCTAATTCAGAAACTAGGATTTGATGTAAGTATTAAACTTCCAAAAGCATGTACTAAATTTTCTTTTTCTTAAAATTCATTTAAATATTTTGCAATCCATTTATAATTGTTTCCTTACGCTGTTTATTTATTATTTATTAAATGCATCTGCTTTTTGAATATGGTATATCTTTCTCTTTTAATTTAGAAGAAATATCAGAATTTGTCAAGCAATTTATATTTGTTATTTGGTTATAATTATTATTTTTCCATTTTTTTAAAACTTGATTTTCTTTTAAATTTCCTTTTTTTTAAAAAAAAAAAAGGATATTACAACATATTCTTGTATTTGTATTATATATATATATATATATATATATATATATATATATATAATATTTTTCGAACTATAAATTTAGATTATTCATATTAAAAGGATTAAAAATAGAATTTAGAAGATAATTTTGTTCCCTTATCTTACTAATATTACTTTTTAAATTTATTTTAGATATGTTTTCTCTGTAAATTTTAAAAGTCCAATTGTTCGTCTTCTACGTTTTAAAATTAAACAAAATTTCAGTTGGATTTGAACCAAATCTATGGGTTTTATGGTTATATAACAAGACTATGTGTTTTCTCATTGCCAACTAGTAATGCAACTCTTCTCTATATTGATTTATATACATGATTTCTTTGTACAATTTAGAAATATAAGATATAGTTTCTATGCAAATTTTAAAATGATGTAAAGTGTTAAAACCTTCATTTGTGTTAATTTTAATAATATTTTGCTCAGAGCTTTGGAATACAAAGTTATAGTACATGCAAGATTTTTTCTACTTACACATTAATTATACAATGATAGAGTCGTATGTAAATTTGTTTTTAGGTAAAATTTATTGACTTCAAAATTCAAAATATGGTTGCAAGTTGTGATGTCAAATTTCCTATTCAAATAGAAGATTTATACAGCAAACATTGCCAATTCTGCAGGTAAATCTGTATTGAGTTTCTTTATGTTTGATACTTTACTCCCTATTTTTATTATCTTTTTTTCCAGAATATGAAATTGTTATTCCAATAAAAAGTTGTTTTTTCCTGTTGCATTATAGCAAGTAAATTTGATATAGTTATGGTTCCGTAGCTAAAAAAAATGTATGTAAATTTACTTTCAGGAATTCATCCTTTTGTGAAACAAATTTGAAAAAGAAATAAAATTTATACTTGATAAATCTCTGAGTCTAGAATTTTTTTTCAAATCTACTCATTTCAAACAGGGTCTTTAAAAATTTTAACTGGCCAGCCTTTTCTTTACTGGTTTAATGAATTCAAATGAAACTAAAAAGTAAACTATTATTTCATAGATTTTTTTAAAAACCTTTGTAAACTGAATAGCAAGCCATTTAAAAGATACAGACATATTAGCTAAGTAGCTTAGTAATAGCTTAGTATTTAATACTAAGTTATTCCATTTAATCTTATCCTGTTGATGATCTAGATTTGTTTGAAAAATTAAAAAAAAAGACATCTGAAGTCATTGCCAATCTAATCCAAAGTAGCTATATCTATCGAGCCAACAGTTTTTTAAAATAACATTTTTGGAAAATTTGTCAAGTCTTTTTTATTTACTAGAGAAATTTATATCTTTTTAAAATTTAATATTCAGAACAATGTAAAATTGCACGAATCTATGTTGAAATAAATGAATTTCAAATTATGGGTAAGCTTGGTTATACTTTCTGTTGGTATATGCTATATATCTTGACAGATTTTAATATTAATATATTGAAATGCATTGTACATTGTTTTACAAATTATTACCTTTACCTTTAAGTGTGAGGTTAAAATTGTGTTAGATTAGAGATCTGCTGAATTTGTTGTGCAGAAATCTGAATTGCTGCTCTTTTTATTAAGGATAATTCCTTTGTCAAAGGCTGAATTCTTAAGGCTGAAAGTTTCTTGATTGATAATGTAGTTCAAGAATTTTTGAAAATTTTCTTGTGATGGTATAAATAATGAAATAATAAACATTATCACTTAAATACTTGATTTGTATTTGACCTTTTTAGCAGTTTTTGTTGTTTCAAAATAAATTGTAAAAGGTGTTTGATTTCTTAATAAAATTGTCACGGAGATATGTTATAAGGATATCAATTGTCAATAAAATACATTGAAAACATTCTTTTTAATAAGTATTAGGATGCATAAAAACAGAACTATTGAGTGTATTTGGTAAATAATTAAAAAAAATACCTAAATAAATACAAAATATAATTTATTTCCTATTGGCATCAACCCTTGAATAAAATGCATTCACTGGCATATTATAAGCTACATGGTTCATCTCTCTGATGGAAAATGCCAGTGGACATACCATTTTCAGATTATAAACTCCTTGTAATAATTTTGTTTTCCATTCTTGTCTGATTCTTGTTGAAAATTTTATTCTGTTCTAAAGTTTAAGCTTTTATTTGACTGGCTTTATATGCAATGAGGCTATAATCAGATGTTTTCATTTTATACTTTTTCTATTATTCTCTGGAATAGAAAATCAGAAGAAAAAAAATGGTTTGGTCCTTAGTGTTCAAATTTAATTAATATAAGAAGTTTATCATAGAACACACCTGCCATGTCAGGATTTTCATATTGTAGAGTTTTTAGATTTATGGTTTTACTTTATATTATTCATGTTGAAAAATATTCTTTCATATTGAGATTTTGAAAGGGAATGGATGCAAAGCAAATATTGTGTTTTTTAGATGTTATATCTTAACTGTTTATAATGATTTTTAAATAATTCTGTTTTTTTCCCTCAGGGTGATTCTCATTAATAAAGTATTGGCTCTTTTGTAATGACATATTAATTATTATTTTATGCAAATTCCTAATGTTTTGAAAGCTTATACATTTTCTTTTATGATTTCAGCTATGAACCTGAGCTTTTTCCTGGTTTAATTTACAGACTAGTAAAACCTAGAGTGGTTGTACTTATATTTGTATCTGGCAAAATCGTTTTAACAGGTAAATAAGAATTACTTTTTGCATTTTCAGTTCCAACAATTAGAAATGATTCCTTTTTATTGCAATTTATTTTATGAAAATTATAATTGATTTTAAGAATGAAATTATTATAACTAGCATGTTAATTAAAATACTTAAGTTTATGAAAGAATATTAGAAGAAATATATTATAATTGCATATATAAAGAAAACTTGCATGGAAAAGTACATACACACACACACATGCAATGCTTTTGAATTGGTGATAATTCAAAGTAAAGTATTTAAAAAATGCAACTATAAATTTGAAAAATCGAATCTTTTGTTTATACTTCAATAATGCAAGATAAGAAAAATTATTCAAATTTTATCCCATTCTTACATAAAAGATGTATTTGCAATGTGTCTCAAAACTTGAGAGACAGAAGAGATGACAGAACACAATTATACAAGCACAAATTAAAATAGAATATATTTTCATAATAGAATGTAACTTTTGAAGCACTAAAGAGTACTTTCCAGCTTTCTGTCTTTTGTAAACGTAATAATTGAAGTAATTTTGATTTGATTTGAACTATTACTCATTATGCTATATATAGAGAGTGAAAAATTTCACTGAGTTTATAGATATGCCTTCCATTTCAATGAAAATGATGAAGAAAATGAAATTCCCCTTTTGTCATAATTCCCTTGCTATTAAAGAAAAATTTTAAAAAAAGAACAGTTTAGATTAAAAAATTCATGATAGTATAATAGTTCATCATAATAACAGTTTTTGTATTTAAAATTTTTTTAAATATCTGTAATTCTTTCAATGGACTGATAAGTGCTTTTGGACTTCCAACTTTTACTGCACGTGACATCTCATTGGAAGTATTGGGTCTTGTTTCATACTCAGAGGTCAAGCTCTTTAAAAATTACATGCGTGATTCATTAAAGAGATGAATTTTATGTTTCTGTATAATTTTGAATAAAAGCTGGCTAGTTAGAATTTTTAAACTTTATTCTATATATAAAAATTTTATTTCTGTATGATTGATTTAGAAAGATTTAAGATGAATAATAGAGTTAAGATAAATAAAAAAGCTGAACAAACTTTAAAATTTCTCTTTTCTTTTAAAAAGAATTTTTAACCATAGAACTTTATCTTCTGTCAGTTTTACCTATGATTTATAAATGGGTTTATACTATGGTAGTTTGAAAGAATGCAACTGACTAGAGATTTTCAGTTAGGAATCATAAGTTTAAATTAAAAGGCAGTTGAAGATAAGGCCTTCTTAATTGCCTTTTTGTCTTCAATACTACAGAAATTATAAGTGATTGAAAATTTCATGAAAGCTGAACTAAGCATGAACTAAACTATTCATGAAGCATGAACTAAAATATTCACTTCCCTTTGAATAGGATGGCCCATCTTGGCTTTAATATCACCTCTTCCTATAATATATAATTTGCCAGTTTGAATCAAAACAATTCTGCTCTAATAACGATGCTTATGGATTAACACGGGAACAATTTCTTAAATGTGCTCTTTGGTGAATTCTGAACATTCTGTTATAAATTCTAATGATGGATTCATGGATTCAGTTTTCTCTAATAGTTCATATTCATGTAAACTTCAGCTAATTCACAAGCACAGAAAAACATAAAGTGTCACTTCTTGAAAATTCTTATTTCCCTGGAAAAGTAATAACTTTTGACATGATCAAATACTGATATGCAATTGAAAACTTTATTCGATCAGAGCAAAACCACTACTGCTGCCTTTTTGCATTCTCAGCAGAATCTGGAATTTTCTCAAAGCTTGTTGAATATTTCATTTCTCATCAAATCATCACATTTGGTGCCCAGAAGCTTTCTTTTTGCTGTTCATAACAATACATTATAAAGTGGTTTGTGCTTGTATTGTTCTCTCGCCAGATGATGTAATTTATACATTGATTTTTTATATGTATCAATTAAAAAATTTATATTTATTTAGTAATCAGTAATATTGCCAAGCAGAATCTGTTGTTCATTAAATTAGCTTCTATTTTTATATAAAAATTTTTTAATTATATAAAATTACTTTGTCTATAATTATAAATGTTAATTAAAACAATAAATATGTACTGTGGCTGCAATTTTAAATCTAGATTTTTTTTTTTTTACATATGTTTGTAGGGTATTGGTAGTACAGAAGTTTTATTTTTTAATTTATTTTAGAGGATATTAATCTTGAATGGACTTCTATCCATTTCTTACTAAAGTTAGATTAGAGCTAGTTACTGTGATAAAAGGTAATGTTTGGCCCTCGATAGCTCAGTTTTTAGAAAAACTCAATCACATATAAATGAAACACAAACTCTTGGACTGTATCTCCATTCCTTTATTCTCAACACTCCCTAAACACGCTCTCTGTGGAATTCA
>JAPMOR010037143.1:241058-291287 GCA_026543865.1 Argiope aurantia | reverse complement strand
TACAAAATTAGTAGGCGGAGCGTTCTGCTGACTTACTGGCGCCAACATTCCGCCCCCCCTTGAAATATCATTTCAAAATCTCAACATTACAGAAATAAAAATTTAACACATTATTTTATTAGACAATGCAAAAATTCTACAATTATCTTGCACAAGATACAAAATATATTACACTTTTAAAATAAATTTGAATATTATATACAAAACATTTCTGAAAAGAAAATATATGCGATAATTCAATATGTGCTATGAACAACTTAAATATACATTATATATCCTTTTAAATAATAAATACAATAATTACACTAGATATACATTGATTTTATTCACATGGTAATAAACAAATCTTTGAAATTGCTCTTTTCGTGACTCCTTGTGGAGTTTTTATAAGTACCACTCTGACTTTGCCGTCTGATCCATAAATTAAATCTTGTATTCTTCCCATTGTCCACTGGCAAGGGTGAAGATTATCATCTTTTAAAAGAACCATAGAATCCTTTGAAATGTTTTGTTTCTCAAACTGCCATTTGTGTCTGGCTTGCA
Source organism: Argiope aurantia (assembly GCA_026543865.1). NCBI lineage: Eukaryota > Metazoa > Arthropoda > Arachnida > Araneae > Araneidae > Argiope > Argiope aurantia. The sequence continues at coordinate 290,744 of JAPMOR010037143.1, read as the reverse complement.
AATTATTTAAGTAATCTAATTTCCATTTTTTCCAAATTATTTGGACAGTTTTGCTCAATCTTTGCCATTGAGATAAAAGGTTATCTTTTCTCTCTGTATAATCTGGATCAGAAATACTATTTATGGGACGGCCAATTAGAAAATGGCCTGGGGTCAAAATTTCAAAATTGTCTGGATCTGATGACAAAGGTGTCAGTGGGCGACTGTTTAGAATACCTTCAATTTGAGTAACAATAGTCAAAAACTGTTCCATTGTTAAATGCGCATTACCAACAACTCTCTTTAAATGGTGTTTGAAAGATTTAACACCCGCCTCCCATAAGCCACTGAAATTAGGTGACCTAGGTGGAATAAATGTCCATGTCACTTGTTCAGTTGTTAAGTAATTAGCTAGTGGCTCTGGGGGTCTACCAATCATATTTTGCAAACGTTTCAAATCTGAATGGGCCCCTTTGAAATTGGTTGCATTATCAGAACAGATAGAGGAACTAACACCTCTTCTGCTAAAAAAGCGCTTTAAAGTGGCAATCATTGCCTCTGCAGTTAAGTCAATGACTATTTCCAAGTGGATTGCCTTAGTAGCAAAGCAAACGAAAACAGCCACATAACATTTTAGATAATTGCCTTTCCTCTGACCCTTGTATTTAATATAGAAAGGTCCACAAAAGTCTATCCCAACATGAGTAAAAGGATAACTAGGTTTAACTCTATTGGTTGGGAGATTTCCCATAATTTGGGTTACAGTTCTAGGTTTATTTTTAGCACAAATGACACAATCATGAATAATTTTTCTGGCTGTATTTCTACCAGATAATGGCCAATATTCCCGTCTTACCAAATACAACAATGTTTGTGCACCAACATGTAAATATTTAAGATGAAAATATTGCATAACTAACAAAGTGAATCTGTGATTCTTTGGAAGTAATATGGGAAACTTTTTATCATATGACAACTCAGAATTACTTAATCTTCCTCCAACACGTAAGACACCGTTTGGGTCTAGAAATGGGTTCAAGCAACTTACACGACTCTTGTTAACATTTTCACCTTTTTCGAGAGCTTTTATTTCACAATTAAAGGCAGCTTCCTGAACAAGTTTGACTAAAGTTAACTTGGCCAACTGCAGTTCCTTGGTGGTTAAAGGACCTGACATTTTGCTCGAGTTTCTCAAATTATTAATAAATCTGAAAATAAAGGCTAAGATTTTAATTATTTTATAAAACTTATTTGACACACTAAGTATATTATCTAAAAATGATGAGTCCACAGCTGAAATTAAACAGCAATTAGTCGAATTTTTGAGTTCTGCTAAATAAAGTTTCTCAGAAGAAACGTCCCTGTCCAACACAGAACTGTCCAATGGATCGTGGATGTCGTTGCAATCACCAGGAAGGTTCACAACCAATTCTTGGAGAAATGTTGGACCAAACCACCATAAGTCACTTTGTTGCATTCTCGTTGGATCAAGTCCCCTTGAAATGACGTCAGCGGGATTTTGTTCGGAAGGAACATGATGCCACTGATTCATTTTTGTGGATTCTTGAATAATAGCCACTCTGTTTGCAACAAATGTTTTTAAGTCTCTTGACTTTTTTCTCATCCACGAAAGCACGATTGTAGAATCCGAATAATACGATACTGACGTAATATCCATTTTTAATGCACTTTTTACCTTCTGCATCAATTTGGTGAGCAGAACGGCACTGCATAACTCTAAACGAGGTATAGTTACCTGTTTGATTGGTGACACACGAGATTTACTCGCGATTAGCTTCACTTTCACTTCACCCGCTGAATTGACTGTTCTGGCGTAGATTGCAGCACCATATGCCTTTTCAGACGAGTCACAGAATCCATGAAGCTCATTCACTTCCGCGTTTGGAATAACAATACATCTTTCTATGTTAATGTCGTTTAAGTTTCTTAAAGATGTTACAAACTCTTGCCATTCACTAGCTTCTTTCGCGGGAAGCATTTCACCCCAATCAATCTTGAGCAACCACAATTGTTGCATGAATATTTTTGCCTTCGTGATCACTGGTCCAAGTGGATCAAAAAGTCTGGCGATAATGGATAAGACCGACCTTTTGGTAGGATAGGCATTATACTGTAAATCTACTTTAAAGGTAAAGCACTCAGTTTTAGCCTTCCAGGCAATCCCCAAAGTCTTAATTTCATCCGTAGATGAGAACTCATACTCTTTCTCCGTAGCAGGAATAAGCTCGGAAGTATTTCCACGCCACTTGTGTAATGACATCTGGGCAGTTTTTAGAATGCCAACAAGTTGATGTTGCAAACTTTTTGTCTCTTCCAATGTACTCGCTCCACTTAAAACGTCGTCCATATAAAAGTCATGACACAAGACTGATGCAGCACTTGGAAAGTTTTTTCCTTCGTCAATGGAAATTTGCTTAAGTGTTCTCATGGCTAGATATGGAGCACTAACCGTTCCGTAGGTAACCGTATTTAGCTGATACGTTTTAACGGGCTCATTAGCTCTCTCTTTCCATAAAATTCTTTGGAGATTTCTTTGACTCTCATCTATATTGATCATTCGATACATCTGACGAATATCTGCAGTAAATGCAAATATATGCTTTCTGAATCTAATTAGCAATGTAAATAGATCGTCTTGAATCACTCCACCGTTATACTGAATTGAGTTGAGCGATTTTCCACTACTAGTCAAGGTGGACGCATTAAACACGGTACGTAGTTTAGTTGTCGTTTTATGAGGCCTATAGATGCCATGATGAGGCATATAATATCTCACTTCAGGCTCAACACTTTCATCTTGTATCTCGCTCATGTGGCCTAACTCCTCATACTCCTTCAGAAAATCAGAATACAGTTTCAGATATTTTTGGTCTCTAGACAGGCGAGTCCACAGCGATTCGAGTCGTTTTAGAGCAATATCCCTTGAATTCCCTAGACATGACCAATGCTCTTTAAATGGCATCGCCACAGTATATTTTCTTGTCTCATCTCTTCTATGTGTTCGCGCATAATGCTCCTCACAAATAGCATTCTCTTTACTTTTAGGTAATTCATTACCTATTTCCTCAATCTCCCAAAATTTTCTCAAGTTTGAATTTAATTCTTCTGATCCACATATTAAACCGCAATAGTTAGAATTTAATTTAACTGAACTCGAAACGCTACCTCCTACAATATACCCAAATACAGAGTCTTGTAACGTCAAATTCTCATTTTTAGCATTTAATTTTCCCGGCTTTATTATTTCATAAAAGTATTCAGCGCCAATTAAAATATCTATTTTGCCCGGAATATTAAAATTAGGGTCCGCAAGGTCAATTGATTCTGGAAAATGTACACGCATATCTATCATCTTATTCGGTATTAAATCTGTTATTTTTGATACCACTAACATCGAAATATTTCTTTCGAAACTTTTATTTTTATTAGCCACAGTTGCTGTAACTCTGCGATTAACTACCAGCGAGGCATTATTAATACAAGAAATAGATTTATTTATTTTTTCACTTTGGAGTTCTAGCCTCTGCATGCAATTCTGACTCATGAGGCAGCACTGAGAGCCGTTATCCAAAAGGCACCTTACTTCCTGCCATTGCGAACATCTGTCTTTTATTAAACATCTTACTGTAGACAAAACTACATTTTTATTTACAATTAGATTTGTAGCGACGAAAGACGGACTCCACTCACTGGGGGAAACCGAACCTTGTTCCGAATTTTTCCCCTCTGATTGCGAATTATTTATGACTTCAGCGGTTTTTATATTTGAAGACGAAACATTTTTTGCTTCTTTCGAAAAGTGTATTAACTTATTGTGAACTTTGCCACAGAAACAATTTCTAAACGAACACTTTTAAACGCTGCAATTAGGCGATAAACATTTGAAGCAGGCGTTTTTATTTTTCACTACCTCTACGCGTTCAAGAACCGAAAGTCTCTTAAATTGAGGACAAGCATACAAAGGATGATTCTCGCTCTTTAGACATAAATCGCATTTTTTATTTTTAATCTCATTGAAAAATACCTTTGATGCTGGTTTAAATTTATTACTATAATTTTGCCCTCTTCTCGTCTCATTAATGGTTTTGCCTTTGGAAGCAAAATACAAATCGCATTCTTTTCCTAACTCGAGAGGTGTAAACCACTTTTGATTTTGTCTAATATTAATATGAGTTGCTGTTTCTTTATCCAGCGTTTGGAATAATTTATCCGAAACTATCAATTGTTTTAGGGTCTCAAAATCTGTAACACCCCTTAATTTTAAATAATATTCAAAACTCGTCATTAAGCGTGACGCGAATTGCACATGAGTTTCGTTTTCTCTAGAAGCATATCTAAAATTCTCTAAAACCGCTTGCGCTGTTGGCTCGAATTCTCTAAGTACAATTGATTTAATTTCTTCATAATTATTTAAGTCTTTCTCAGCAATATAAGTTAGGATATTAGAAGCTCTTTCTCCTAATAAATTTAATAAAATCTCTGCTTTAAATTTCTCAGGAACCTTTTTAGTACTAAGTGCTCTCTCTAACGAAGTAAAAAAGAAACCCCAATCCTGAGCTTTGCTCGGTGGTTTAATACACAATATTCTCACAGAATTTAATAAGCTATCCAGAGACTCTTCTGGTTCGGTTTTACACTCTACATTAACGGAAGTCTGAGTACTATTTTCTTTAGCCCTTAATTGCGCTAATTGTAATTCTATTTTAGTTCTCTCTAATCTAATACGCTCTAGTTCTATTTCACTCTCCTGATCGGATTTTTGGTTTCTATTCCCTGTTACTCGATCCACAGCATCTTTAACAACTTCGTTGTCATTTTTGAACACATCTCTCCTCAATTAAACTCTTTATTTCACTCTTTTTCATGCCTTCCGCAACAACCAAACCTATCTCCTCAACAACGAGTTTTAATTCATCTTTCTTTAATTTTGCTAAACCCGCCATTTTAAATATATAATTCAAGAGAATAATATTATCACAATTTTATTCTAAACTCATCAAAACAAAATCAACTTCATCTCGGGAAATTAATTATAACTCAACAAAAACAATTAACTTCTTCTCGGGAAATTAATTATAACTCAACAAAAACAAAATTAACTTCTTCTCGGGAAATTAATTATAATTCAACAAAAACAAAATTAATTTCTTCTCGGGAAATTAATTATAACTCATCAAAAAAATTAATTTCATCTCGGGAAATTGATTATAACTCATCAAAAACAAAATTAATTTCATCTCGGGAAATTAATTAGTTAATAACTCAAAGGATAATACTGCCCATACCTTTTTGCTGGGACTGCTGTCACTCGAGACCAGTTATCCACAACAGAATTCTCATTCTTGGTATTTTCGCACCAAGTTCGTCATTATCGACGATATCTCCACTAATAAATCATACATTTCAAATAATGAATCACTATACAATAGATGCATAGTTGTCTCCGGCGTACTGGACCATGTTTGGCCCTCGATAGCTCAGTTTTTAGAAAAACTCAATCACATATAAATGAAACACAAACTCTTGGACTGTATCTCTATTCCTTTATTCTCAACACTCCCTAAACACGCTCTCTGTGGAATTCACACAAACACTCAAAAGGTTATATTATTTCACCACTTGGTGGCGCTACAAAATTAGTAGGCGGAGCGTTCTGCTGACTTACTGGCGCCAACAGGTAACTTTATGGCTAAGTTAAATTTTTATCTTATATCAAATAAAATAATATTTTAAATTATATTACTAATATTTGAGAAGTTGATCATGATTTTTTCTGCGTTTTGAGAAATCATACTAGACATAGACATAGTTTGTGTGAAAGTTTCTTTTCAAATCTAAATTTGAAATAAAAATTACACAAAAAATTTGATGTTAAGAGAATGAGCAAGTGAAAGTTGACACTAAAATAATTTCTAATAAAAAATTGGGTATTTAAATAAAATGATGAAATAAAACCATTTAATTAACTAACCTTCTTGTTCAAAGTGCACAAAATACAACTGCTATCAAAATATCAATATGAACATGAAATAGAATAAGTTTATATAAATAAATTGTAAAGAGAGATTTGAACAATAACATATAGTGAAAAAACAGAAAAATATATTTTTTTAAATAGTATACAAATTTTTAAAAGCTCTAGTTAAATATTGTTAAATATTTTTAATTTAAAAAAAGCAGAATGCCATTAGCTATCAGAAACATTTGAGAAGTGGAAGGGATTAGGAGTAGGATGTTCAATGATAGGGAAGAATTTTTAGAGAGAGTTTTATTTATTAAGTTTATTGAAAGTATATATTAAAAATGTCAGAAAAGTTAATTATTACCATTATGGACAAGCAGCAGATAATTTTTGTTTAATATGCAAATATTATTATAAAGAAATTTTAATTAATGAGTATAATTCTAATTCAACTTACAATTTCTCTCTCTGACAGTGGAAAGAAGGAAGTGAATTTGAGAGGAGGGGGGGAAATACTAGCTTTTGTTAAAAAAATTAAGGCATGAAGGATTATTTATTGAACTATACCTATTTCCAACTATAAAATTTTGCAAAAACGTTTTATTGTTTAGATCTGTGGCATGTAATGTTGCATTGAAAGTTAAAATAATAAGGATATTTTAAATTGAATGTTATTCTACATAGAATTCAAGAAGAAGGTAGTTTCATTCTTTACAGCAACAGTCCTGAATTCTCTTCATGATAACATTAACAATGAGAATACATTTGATATTGAGAATTTATATTCTAACTCATGAAAGAATAAATTATTAAAAGTCTGAGAATTTAAATAAGATTGTTAAAAGTATTCCTTTAGGAAAACTTTACTTCTTCAATACTTTCTTCTCTATGAACTTATACATGGCATGAGAATATTAGATATAGTTATTTAGTGAATGCTTGTCACAGTTAGGAGATATTATTGATTTTAATTGTAGTACTTGTATAAATAGTCTAATTTTTCTTTGGGCAGATGTTGCTTTGTGTCTTCTGTCTTAGTATCTATTGTGCTAATCTTCTTTTGATGCTTTCTTACAGATGAATATTTTTTCCCTTATATTTAGTTAATGTCTAGAATTTTGTGTGTATGCTTTTCTAAGGCACAAACAAAATAGGCCAATTTTTCAATGTAATTCTGGTTCCTCACAGAAATAATCCTCATTTTGAACTTCCCGGCAATGACTCTTGGTAAAATCTCCAGACTGGATTTTTTATATTTGTGTTTGGATACTGGATTTTTTATATTTGTGTTTGGATACTGGATTTTTTATATTTGTGTTTGGACTTTAGATACTGGATTTTTTTATGTTTGTTTGGTGTTTATTTTAAGATAAATGTTTGAATGCTTTTTAAGTTTATAAGATGTGCTTTTGATGTATGATATTTTTATAAAACTGTGTATTTATAATATTCCAGGCGGGAAAAGTAGAGAAGAAGTGAAAGAAGGATTTGAACTCATATATCCTGTTCTAACAGCATATCGGAAATTGTGAAACATGTGGAAATATGAAATTTGTAAATATATGTATATACCTAATGCTTTGTATTTTTCTATTTATGTGCATACTGATTACAAAAAATAATAATGATCACACTTATTTGTTTAGCCACTATTATTTATAATTATATTGCTCATAACTGCATTCCCCCTCTAAAATATGTTATCACTTTCACTTAAAAAAATTCAAACATAATTTTATGTAATCACTCCTTATTTCTTAAAAAGAAATATTTATTGTTGGAACTTTTGATTATTTCCTTGTGTTCTCTTTAACTTTTGTATCTTCCTCCCAGTGTGGTCCCAAAAAGGATTATTCATATTATAAATAAATATAAGTGAAATGATTTATAAAATATTTAAAATTATTTTGTATATCTTAATGTTATTTTGCAAAATTACCATAAATTTACTAGATAAGAATAAGAAAATTAATTTTAATGTTAATTTGTATATAATGTATGAGGATACAGTTTATGATAAGAAAATATTGCATTTACCATGAACTTGCAGAATTACTTTTTTTTAATGTAATTTTCAAGTATAAAATCTGAACAATTGATATTTTTCTAAAACATGAAAAATTATTGCTTTTTGTTATTATTGTTAAATACATATTCTCATGGTTTTGAAATAAAGCAATGGGGCAACTTTTACTATGTGATTTATTTTACAGCAGAAGAGTTTCTGAAAATTATAACTTTATTCATCGCTGTACATTACATGATATGATAAATCTTATGCATTAAAATTGTTTATAAAATGCTATTTTATGAATTTCAGATGTGAAATGTAGAAAATTATGAGGCATTAAAAATACTTTATGAAATTAATCCATGCTAGTATTTAAAAACCTTATATTGGCAATAATTTTTAAGGACGATGATTTTTAAGAATTGATTTGAGAATAAATCTATTTAGATTTCTTCTATGAAAATGGTAAAAAATATCTATTGAATATCTAAATATCTAAAATTATCTACTATCACCATGAAGATTGTTGAAAAACATAATATTTTGGAAGTAATTTAAAGTAGTTAAATTAAATTTTATCTTGATAGAAACTGCCTACTGTGATTCATTGTTTAACTTTTCGAATATTTTATTTGAGAGCAGATGTTTATTAATATATATGTACATATGTCGCTTGCATAAAATAATCGATTTTATCTCAGAATCTATTTTATTTGGCTCGGAATAGCTTGAAAAGTGGATGCAGTAATCTTTTGAAAATCTACAAAGTTTAGAAAATTTTATAAAAAAATATGCTTTTCTCTCTCTCTGAAGGCATTGAATTAAATATTCGTAATTTGAATTTCATTAGTAATTCACCTAGTGATACTTAGGTAATTAAAATATATTAAAGGTGACCATGATTCATTAATTGGCAAATGCATAATCACTAGTTGTTGGTATTGTTGAAAAAGTTGATTTTCAAAGAATCCCTAGAAAACTTGTATGCTTTCTTAAAAATAGCAATTTTAAAAAGAGACCACATCTCATAAATGACTGAGTGTCCAATCAGTCTTAAAATGGTATTCAAATTCAATGATATGGTATTCTATAAAATGGCATTTTATACAATTGAATGACATTCTGAGGTCTAAGCTTGTGGATTAATGTTATGAAAATGTTTAATCCCTTCTGAAGAAATGTGACAAACAATAAATATTAGAGGTTTTTAATGTCTTACAAATGAGGGAAGAAAACATTGACTAATGAAAATACAAGTCTGTGTGAATATATATTATTGTTATTGCATATACATAAACATCGTGAAAGATGATACTAGAAAGTATAGGGTTACTAGGACGAGTTATTTACCATTATTGGTCTATGTTAAATCGATTATCGATTAGCGTTGTGGACTGAATCATGTACTTTAAGCAGTTATCCACTGTAAAAAAGTATATGTATTATATTTAGATAATTTATTATGTATCTAATCTTTCATATTTTATCTTTTTTCCATTTCATAATCTGTAAAATGCAGAAAACTTGAAATATCTAAAATCTGTTGTGAAACATAGGATTTCAGAATCTGTTGTACTTTATATTATACTTTTTTTTTATTAATATATATGCAATTTTCTTCACTTAAAGCATCCTAATTTTAATGGAATCTTTACTTTTATTTCATTTGCATTTCATCATTTGCTGTTAATTAGTTAAGTTTACTAAGACTGTCATTTCTTATTTCTTCTATTTCTCTTTGTTCTGGACTACTTTACTGTAATCTAAAACCATTGGAGCCACCTAGCCTAAGTAAGCACAATGTTTGAATCCAGGCTTTTCAGAAATTTTGTCTGCTAGATTTTTATTTAAATCTATAATAAGTTTTGACAAAATAATTTTACAAGAAGATTTACTTTTCAGTACTCAGTAAGTATTTTATGTATCTCTAAATTTACAGCATTATTTAATGCACTCATTTATGCTTCTTTATTGAATCGAATTTTTTTCAATTTTTTTTCATTTATATACTTTGCCTATAAAACCCATCAAATAATACAGCCTTTATTTAGCCCTGGGGAAAAATGGCAAGAAACTATCACTGATGATAACATATACTTTATATTTAATGTTTTTATTTATTATTTTTTTTTACTTCTGTGTTACATTTGCCAAAAAAGTTACATTCATCAAGTAATGCTGCATATTACTCGAAAATTAACTCACATTAAAAATTGACTTTTTGTTCTTTAAAGATGCTCTGAAAGTATATACAATTTTTGTTTATCCAAGGTCTTATCTTTGTTTATCCATTGTCTTCATATGGCATTTATTATTTTTTTATCAAATGGCAACACCCATTCTGGAATGCTAATAAGTATTCATCAGATTAAATTAATTCTAAAATGTCTAAAACGTTGGTGTTATAAAGTAGTGAATATGAGAAGTTGCAATTTAGGTTTTAAATTAAGGTAAATTAATTTAAATGAAGGAATGTAGAATTTTAGGATATTAAATGAAGGTTGTTGTTTTTACCACTAATCTGAAAATATAATGGATTGAGTAAAATAATTTTTACTTTACTTTAAACTTTTATCTAGCACAATTAAAAGGAAAGCATTCATTTTTTAATTTGAATGTAATATAGTCATTTTAGTTAGCAATTAAACCTAATTTAAAATTTAAAAAAATGTCTGATATCAGTTGAAAGAGCAACAATTGAAATATTGCAGTAAAAAATTTCAGCCATGCCTGTTCAGTAGTTTCAAAAATACTTAATAATCCATAAGGGATGGTGTCAAGGCCCCATAACAATAAGTAACAAAATTCTGAAAATTCCTAGTTGTATATAATCGCCTATCGTCATCTGTGACGTTACATGGAATTAAAACTATCTCTACACTTTTTGTACTGCTTCATTAACAGATGCGAATTTTCAACTGTGTTGGCATTTGCGAATTTTCAACTGTGTTGGCATTTAGTCAATACCCCCCCCCCCAGGTTTAAATTGATTGATGGTGTGCGAATAAAGTTAAGATGGAATAAAGTGTGCTTTGATATCGTAAACTTCGTATTTGCATTTTTCTAAGTTAATGAGCTGAGACTTGCAATTTTTTTATTATTTTATATTTATGTGGATTTATAATTTTAATTGTAGATTGTTACTATTATTTTCTTTAAACATTACTTTGATTTTGGAATTGGCATTGCATTTTTTTTTTCTTTTAGTGGATTGCTATTTGTTTCCTAACCGATTTTAGTAATTAGTTTAAAGTTGTGTGCTTATGAATATTGAGCACAGAGAAAGCCACATTTCAAGAAAATGAAATTTTAATGTTAATATATATTTACATCCAAACTGTACTACAAATAGCAATTTTTTATTTTCTTATTTCTTGAGTACTCTGCCAATGTGCATGAGATTTTCGATTGCAGTTTTCGTTAATTAATCTGTGACAATCATATCCAAAATATTGTTAACAGATAACAACCATCTTGAATGGGCGTATCTTCTATTTATTAATAACGACCATAACACTTACTAAAAAATACTGATGTATGGTAAATCGATGCTATATATCTTTCACCAACAACAGAGAATATTTTAAAAAACCGAGAATAGAATTACGCTTATCACGCGATTAACATTCTGCTGCTGTCGGAGAATGTTGTGTTACGAGTGTTCTTTTATTCATAATTTTTACAAATATGTGAACAATGTTGTTTTAAAACGGAACGTTAATATAACTAAACTATTTTTTTTCCACGACTCTCTTCATGGTCTTGAACTTCTAATTTCTTTCTATCACATGCCTCCTATCCGCTTAGCTACTAATTTTTTTTGCCAAGCTTTCATAGGAGTTGCCAGATCATAGAGGCAGCTTAAGTCTGAATTTTATAAATATTTACCATCCAGTTTTGAAAACACTTGAAAATTGTCAGATGCAATTATATTCATGTTTATAATTTTTATCGGTAAGAGAAAATATTTTCTCTAGTGGAATGAAATAAGGCTCTTGTTATTTCCAGAATTATCGGCATTTACCTTGGGTTGTATTTGAAAGTAGTAACTGCAAAAAATATATCTCAAAAAAGATGGTCAGAGTATCAGAAAGAAAATATTTTTCTACCTTAGTTCCTATTCTTTTTTTTATATGTTTTTCGAAATAAACTTATTTTTCTATAAAAATTGAAATTTTATTCCTTAGCAACCCTTAAAAAATTTGTTTATTTTGTCCGCACTAGCATTCAGGTTTGAACCGCTTGTTTTAAAGCATTCTGAATATAGACATTATCATTCTTTTCGAGGGTCGTAGCAATTTAACAAATAAGAATATTTCTGAAAGGAAACGCAATAAAAATATTTCTTTAGATAAATAATTAGTTATTGATATAAGAATTTTCTTTCCAAAATAATTATAATGCAAAGAGAGAGAGAGAAGGAACAATTGAATCGTCAGACTCGATTTTACTAACATTCGAACAAAATTTTTTTTACGCATGTTAAATTGGATCGGATTAAAAAAGTTCTAGAAAATAGTTGGCCTATAAAATAATAACAATAGAGTGTTTTTTAAAAGTTGTTTAAAGGAATATGGATGAATAACTGTGAAATTACAACTCTATGAACGTATTAAAATATTGGCATCAGATTTTAATTCAGTGACTTCTTTTAAAATTAAATAATCCTATAAGTGTTTAAGTTCATTTTCTTGATTGTGACTATTTTTTATTAAAAATGTAGTTGAAAGTAAGTGCCGCATCAAAAGCTTTCACATTTGGTATCAATTTTCAAATATTATCTTGTAAATTATATTTGATAGATGAAGGATTAATCAAAAGAGTTGTATAATCATCATTTTTCAGCTACTCTAAAATGATTTCTAGTGAAATATTTTTTTTTTCATGTTAACCGTTTTAGTTTCCCAAGGTATACGATTATTTTTTAATCTAAATTACATGTCAAGAAGGATATATTAAAATAAATATAATCATCGTTATTTGTTGAATCTAATTTTTATATAAAGAGAATTAAGAAGCGAACTTGAAGTTGCTCAAAGGTTTATTTATGGATGGATGTAAAGAATTTATATTGTTAAACTTTTTTTTGTTCACCTTTTCTTGTTTTTTTGCCCTCGTACATGAACATAAAAATTAAGAATATGCAGTTTCGGACTCATATTTTGACAAATGCTTTGGCTGCATATTGGCTCAAGAACTGCTGAAAGGCAGTTAAAGTAATGGAATATAAAAAGGAAGAGTCATTACAGAAAATTATTTTCTGCATTTGAGAATACGGAGACAACTCCCCTACATCATTATTTTTTATATTCCCGGTTCCTTTGCTACAGATAAAATAAAATATCATATTTGAAGATTTAATTTAGTTATATTAACGTTCTAATTGAAAGCAACACTAGTTGGACTTGGCAATGTTAAACCACAATCAGATGACGAGGTTGATACCTGAGTTAGCAAACTGTCAATTTCTGGCCGTCAATTGTTATGATAAAACAGTATCTAAGAATTGAACATGTTGCTTATCTGGAAGCCAGAAAATTATTTCCATTAGGATGCCAAACTTGCATTACAAATGTTTTTTTAAAAAAATAATCTACTCAAACAGCTAAGATCCTTTTATTTTGTATTCCTCTGCCAAAACATAATGCAAAATTCCATAAACTAGTCTACTACATCTGATTCTTCGACAGTTTTTGCGAACTTTACTTCTGTAATTTTAATTCCTTTTGAAGATTTTGCCACACTAACCGCTTCAAAACAAAAACAACAACAAAAAAACACGAATGGAATTTGATGAACACAAACAGCATTTATTCTGATTATGCAATGCCACAACCTAAATCTATTATTACCTTCCCTATCTATCTGAGTTTAAATAATCCTATCTAAAAGAAAAGAAAAGTTCAGAAAGTTCTTAACATAGAAGAACAAAATCAAATAAATTCCGGTGCAAAATCTCAGCACTTGCGTTCACTAAATCGGATTGATTTTAGTGATTACATAACTTATAATGCCGTGGAATCCTTTGATGAATCTGAGTCAAGTAAACCGATTGCGACGAAATATTCCAAAGCGAATAGTTGAATATAAGTTAATTACACGATTAACAAGTTAAAAAATCAATAAGCTTATAAAATTAATTTTCGTTTTCCTTTCACTAAGTTTCTGAAAATGAAGATAGGAAGTTGAGTACATTTTGTATCAGTTTTTGTATTGTTTTATTGAGGAGTTTTAGCTCTGTGTTAATACCTGAAATGTGAATAATTACGATGAATCATGATATGGCTATTGGAATTTATGTATTTTTAAATTTATATTTGAATTTTAAACTATGATGTTCAAATTGTTTCTTCCTTTTTAAAATTTTTAAACTTTCTTAATTTTACAACCGTTTGGTCCGGCGTCCTGGCATAGGGGTAGCGCGTCTTCCCCGAGATCTGGGCGTCCTGGGTTAGAGTCCCTGTTCGGGTATGGTTGTTCTTTATCTGTGTGAATGTGCCCCCCTGTAAAAAGGGGTTGTGCAAGCGAATGTGATGCGTGAGTAGCTAAGGTACTCTTAGCCCTAGTTGGCGCCTCTAAAACAAGGGACATGCTCCCTTGGCTTAAAATCGCTGACTTCGTCAGCGAGCTTGTCCATGGCAAGTGCCATTATAAACAACAACAACCGTTTGAAAGATAAATTTTTAGAATTATGTCTGTCTATCTATAAAAATGATAACTCAAAATCCTTTGAACTAGTTGAGTGAAATTTGGTATGCGGATTTTATATTAAATTCAGAAATTTCTGTCACATTTTGAACTAAATCCTTTCAGATGAAGTCTATTTGTGCAGATGCCTAATCACAAGTGAACGCAATAACTACACAATGTAAAGAGCTAGATGAATAAAATTTGGTGCACAGGTTTAATGCTTAAAATGTATATTTTTGTCAAGCTTGTCAAAGTGTTGACCGTCTGCTGACCGGTAGTTTCGCGTGCATGTAAACGCAATAACTCAAAAACACGACATAACTAATGAAATTTTGTATGTGATCATGTAATGTAATTGTAGATCTATGCCAGATTTTGGTTTGAATTGTTTGGAGAAAACACGTTCCAACTACACAAATTTGATTTTCTTTGATTATAAATCGCCAATTATAAATACCCAAAGGTCACAAATGTATGGAAGAAAGAGGCGTAACATTTTTTTAGAGAGTAGACGAGAATTCTTTTTTATAATTTGGGTTTTATAAATTTCCGTACAATGCAAACCATTTCAGAATTCGTATTATTTATGATGTTGAATTTACTTTAAAGATATGTTTTACGATTTGAATTTACTTAATATTTCTAACCGTTGAGAAAATTTACGTGAAGCGAATCAAAAGTCGAATCTAGTCAATCTCATTTAGCGTTATTCCAATTCCGTAATTTAAACCGAATAACACAGTTATAGTTTGAAATTCTCAGTTCGAGATAATTAAGTTTGGCAGGTCTATTCTTCTTGACTCATTCAAATTTAAAATGCCGAATTTCTGTATATTATGTTAGACAATTAGAAATGTGTAAATTAACAATAGCGACTGTTTTTTACTACGAATAGATTTATAAATCTCAGATTGCATTAATTCAACATGTTCTTATTAATATTCTGAAAAAAGAAACATTTTGTTCTTCTTGCGTATTAATTTACTAAAACATTGTTATATATTACGATGGAAATTGCGTCCACCTCCCCATCCCGCCTCTTTTCTTGCGCATCTGTGAATTAATGATATTGCCAACTTCGTAATTCGAAGGGTTTCATGCTCGAGACTTGAATAATATAAGATCTCTTATAGAAATGGGCGTTGTTCACATTAAATACGTTGTAAACAAACATCATATTCAAAAGACTTCCTGCTGATATAGCATGGGAATTTGAAGGTCAAAATTACTTTCGTGTAACTGTAAAATAGAACATTAATTAAACAAAATGTTTTCCTCCATTATGGAAATTAATT
Organism: Argiope aurantia; assembly: GCA_026543865.1. Classification (NCBI taxonomy): domain Eukaryota; kingdom Metazoa; phylum Arthropoda; class Arachnida; order Araneae; family Araneidae; genus Argiope; species Argiope aurantia. Next base: position 274,786 of record JAPMOR010037143.1, on the reverse strand, counting down.
TATTGATATTTGCTTGAAAAAATCCACCCATGGTTTATTATTATTATTATTATTTACATAATCCTACTTAAATGTTTGTGTCATTTTTATAACCACGGAGTAAATTTTTGGCAAAATTATTGAATACGGAAAAGGTTTAAAGAAAATTTTATCTTTCCCTGTTTTTTCAAGTCAACATAATTTTTAAATACTAAGTTCCGTGTTCCTTCTGCTAAATGTTATTGTATTTCTTTTAATTTCTAATTAAATAGTACTTATTTTCAGGTCAACTGTTGAAAAATCTTTCAAAAAATGCGTAAACATTTCTCTAAAACAGGTTTAAAGAATAGAGATGGAATCAATGTAACCATCAGTTTTTTTTTAATAGCTTAAAGAAATATATACCAAACATTCTCGATAGGAGTTGCATGTAAGACAGTTTTGACAAGATTCAAGGTTACAACCGTATTTGAATAGAATAACAATTATTTAGAAAAATTTCTTTATTTGATGGTACGAAAAATCTTCTAAAATAAATAACACGCTTGAATTGAATTTTTTTCATACCTATTTTAATTCAAAAAGCTGCATCTTACTGTACGTTTTATTACTTCTGTTTATATTTTTAACATGAATTCACTCGGGTGTATTTATATTAAAAAACTAATTAATTTGTATATGCAAGGCCTTTTACACCTTTTCCATTCATGATCCTTTGCTAATCTGAAGCATTTTGCAACATCTGCAGAAGTTGTAAAATGATTATTTTACCATGAACGTTTGTAATTGATTTTATTTGTATTGAATTTGTAATTGATTTTAAAGTACGAAATTTTTAATTTCATAAAATAGTTTATAACATTTTATAATTGTGCTCTCTGTCCAGATTTATGAGGACAAAATAAAATTTGTTTAACAAAAGCTATGACTTCTACATTAAGAAACAAATATTAATAAAATCCATTATTCTTAAATTTTTTCAATTACTAGCATACTTGCTTAATATGATCCAGATTTTTTCCAAGGTGCCAATATAAAATTTCAGAGTACTTTTTTTCCCTTTTTTTTTTGCAAAATAATCAATTTTGTATAAGTTGGATAAAAATAATTGAAGTCTATTTTACAAGCCACCTTCAGTGGCCAGCTGCATACCCATTGTATTAACAACATTAATTAAATTTGGTCAATCAACGTTAATAAACTATATCTTATCGCAACAAAAATTGCGTGTTATTTTAAATTATCCTTGCACAATAAACATAGGGCATTTTATTTGTTTGTCTATTCTTGAAAAGTTTTGGAATGAATGAATTAATGGTGAATTAAATTTGCTAAAATGGTGCAGATGTATGAGGCTGAGGGCACTGTCAAATTTTTATTTTGCAATATATCTTGAATACTAAAGATGATGGAGGACTTGCGACCAAGTAATTAGAGATCTTGAACTATCTCTAATAATAAAGATGAATGTGTGTGTGTGTGTGTGTGTGTTGTTGACGCTCTGCAGGACAGGCCATTTGACCTAGAGCTATGAAATTTGGCCTAGATATATTTTGAGGGTTGTACTGTGCACCTCGGAATTTTTTTTTGAAATTTTAATTAGAATTTTAATTTATTTAAAAATAAGCTAAATTTTGATGTTTTTTCGTGGTAACTTCCGAAAATATTCTCACATAAAAATGACGACTTTCAGTCTGTTTCAAGTCCAAAAATATTATTTTTCAAATGATGCCAGTTTAATTTTTGTAAAATTCTATAATCTAGATTTAATTACCTTTCAAACGCATTTTTAAGTTTTTTATGAACAGAAGATATGCAATATCCAGTAAAGTCTATGCAATCCCTACATTTATCAATTCGCACTAACAATGGTTGATTTTTCGATCCTATGAAATTGAATTAGAAATGCAAATAAAATCATGATCTATGGTACTCTTGTGAGGAAGTTAAGGTGCAAACATTGAGATCTACTGATTTAAATGATGAAATGTACGAGCTGTAAATCTTCAATTTTTATCATTTATTTTTATTCAGATTTTTAAAGTGTTTGAGGGATTTCAGTAGCGCACATAGTAAATTAAAAAAAAATCATTAAAAAATCATCAATTAGTAAGATGCTAAAATTATCTTTAATTTTAGCATCTTACTGATTGTAAAATTCAAGAAAATTAGTTTAATAAAAATGGTTTTCATTGTTGCTTTTACTAATTAATAATGAAGAAATTGACTGAAATATACATGATAAAATACCTGTGAAAAGCTGGTTCCAAAATTCTACCACCTTTGGGCTTAGAAATCAGATTCAATATTTTGATTTTTAAAAAAACGTTTTTCATTTCATTTTCTGTAAGAATGAAGACATTAAATCTTTACTTTTACTTATAATAAATATGAGCTTGTGTCTGTGTTAACTGTCTATACTGTTTGATCTGGAGGTGCCAAATTTGATTCATATATATTTTGGAGCATAAAAGAGTGCACCTGGGAACGAATTTTTAAAAATTAAGCAAAATGCAGAAAAAAAATATAGAAAGGAATTTTACATCATCTTAAAATTTAAAAAAATTATAATGATACCAGTATTATTTGTCATATAAAATATTTTTTTCTGTAATTAATCGTTGTTTTTAATTTAAAAATTTTACAGCTGGGATACCTGAACAACAAGAATAAGAATTCTGAATGAACATTAAACTTTCAAGAAGGACAATATAAATTATAAGAATTCGAAAAAGCACGAAAGTTATTGATAACAGTAAAAAAAAAAAAAAAAAAATGACATTTTCAAAATGGTGAAATTAAAATTCTACCTTAATACAAATCCGTGTTGGTAAAGTAGATTTCTAGAAAGTAAGAGATATATTTAGTTAATTCTGAGAAGAATGTGTAAAAGATTCAAATTTATATTAAAATGCCATTAACGTGATTTAAAATTTCAAAATTTTACATTGATTTAAGTTAGAAATTAGATTGTATTGTGGAAAGGGTAGAAATAGCAGAGTATATCTTTTTTCTTTCTTTTTTTCCCGAATTCTTGGAGAACTAACAGAAAACGAGTGAAATGCTTAGTAAAAGGACAAATTGGCCTAAGGCTTTTAAAATAGTATAAAGATATACCTATCAAAATTTAAAGTTAAAAAATATTTTGCTGAAGAAATTATTAAGATCAAGTTGAATAAAATATTTAATTGAAAATCTTAGTGACCATTAATTTTAGCGAACTTCTGGTCGCCAAATGAGACTAGTACCCAAAAAGACATATTTATTTTTTTGGAATTTTATTTTAGTTATTTTTAAAACAGTCAATGAAATGGATTACTAAAAGCTTATATTTTTTAAACATAAAACCAAATTGTTATTAGTTATTATGAATGCTTTTTTTATATATTTATAGTATAAAATCAATATTTATTGCAAAAAATATATTGTTTACACATGTATAAAACAAATGCCATGGCTTTTGGAGGAAAATTAGGCTACTTCATCCAAGTGGTTAATTATGTACATCTGCCTTTGTTCTACAACTGAGACACAGGACAATGAGTTTCAAGATAATTTTTATTCCATTTTAATATGTGAGAACAACTATCTCTCGTTTGTACTCAAAGGGTTAAAAATATGCACTGTACAGTATCTAAAAGAAAGCCTTTAAAATTTTTGAATTTTATAAAAATTTTGAATCTTTTATAAACATAAGTAAGAAATAAGAATTTTGGATAATACAATAAATATGCATCAATTGTGAAAGCGATGGACTTTTCAGATTTTGTGTGGGATGTCGTTTGCTGGGTGGAAGAATCATTATTTTTCCAAATGTATTTGTTAGCTAAGTTTTACATTATGTGCTAGTCAACGTAAAATAATAGAAGATAGAGACGATACGGATCTTCACCTTTTACAAAAGAATCAATCATTTTTTTATTGTCATCTGAAATGGAAAATATTATTATTTATTGTTTCAAATCACTTATTAAGAATTAATTTGAGATCTATTTATATCAGTATTCGATCCGTAATCTCTATTCCGATTATACAAGCAAATACGTCGAATGCGAATGCTTTATTTGTTGGATAGATTTTGTACTCAAGTTAATTTACTTTAATTTTTTTTTTCTTAAATGATGCCAATCTTTATTTATGATTAAATTTTAGATTATTAATGCATAAATGAAGAAAGAATTTAGAAGACTAAAAAGAAGTAAATTGAAAAAAAATATTTTCTAAATATTGAACTGAAAAGCGTGTTAAAATCACAACTGATTGCTCATTTTATTCCCAAAATTGAAATGTCTAATCCTGTGACAGAGGATCATGAATTCGATGTCAGGCCTTCCTGCCTGAGTACAGTCAGAAGTACTTTTTTTTTTTAGTTATTCAGAAGTATATTTTATCATTTCAGAAGTATTTTTATTTTCTTCGGAAAAATATAAGCTGTTTCGATTTATAAGTTTAATAATACAGTAACATAAGATGCCATTAAAATATGAAAAAAAATTAAAAATACAGGGAGAAAAATACCCGACAAGATTAGTCAAATGTAAAAAAGAAAACTGAAAACTTTATTCAAGAAAACTTGTTCCTTTCGCAAAACATTTACAAACCTCATATCTTATCGGAAAAAGTCACAGAAAAGTAGATAAGATCTGATTACAACATAAAATTTCTATTTGCTAAATAGTGAAGAAATTTTTCACAATACAGCATAATATAAAGTCTAAAGTAACTTAAATGTCAAGCAATGAATAAAATAGATGCAACGATCTTTTTAAAAATTATTACTAAAAAACTGATGATAACGACTTTTTTTTTACATGAAGAGCCAGATTTGTACCAAAAAGCTTGATAAACACCTTCAAAAAATTAGCATAAATACATGAGGAAATATATTAAGAACTAATAAGCCCATGATCCTATGATTAGCTCATGATTGTAATTTATTCTTTGTAATACATATGTATATATTAGAATTACTTCAGAATTTCTTTAATTTACTACATAAGTACAAATTTAATGAAAGGAACATATGACCATATATACAGTGAATATTAAAAAATCAAAAGGATTAAAAGGTCAAAAGGATTTTGTCTGGACTTTCAGTGGAATATTAAGAAGGGGAAATTATGAGTTAATCAACTTACTATACTTACTTAATTACTTTGGATAAAAAAAGTGACATGATATTGGATTCGATATAAGGGACTTCTGTGCAAATAACAAGGTATTTGACTATGTTTGGGATGAAATTTTTGAAAAACACTTCGCTTTAAAATAGTTATACTTTTGAATTTTTATAAAAAAGATCGAAATAAAAGACACCTATGAAGCTAAAAAGATCAGTTAAAGGCCAAAACTTTTTAAAAATTGGAAGTTTTTATGCCTTTCCTTTCTTTTTTTGGAGGGTGGGGCTAAAAAGAGGTATAAAGCAAAAATCTTTGTTTAGATGTTTATCAGATGATTTATTTAAAATTTTGCAGATAACATAAGAAATATATTACCTAATTCATGAACTAAAAAATTAGCTGGACTTATATTCACTCTTTAAATGTTGGAATTTGATTGAAAAACGAAAACTTTTTTTTCGTATTGTGAAGGAACTAAGACAACCATAGAGTATTTCTAAATAAACAAATTATTTATTATCTGGTTCAGGAACTGCAGAACATATTAATAATTTTTTATACCAAATTTGAACAAAAAATATGCTCTAGATTTTAATTTGTAAAGTTTTTCGTAAGAAAATTGCACCAGAGATTAGAGTTTGATAAAATTGCATTTAAAGATGCAAAATAGCAGTGAAACTTATGGAATTCAAATATAAAAATCAATGTAAATTTCCAAAAAATAGACTTATAAATAAAATACAAACGGTTTTATAATGAAAACGACTTAAAAAATCATACTTTTTGTAGAAACCGACTTTCCTACGTAGTCACTTTTTGCAAATGCATTTTTAAAATTCTGCTTTGAGAGTTTAAGTATTTAAGTGCTACCGTTTTAGCGTGTGGTTCAAAAAGGCTAATTTTAGCAATGGTTACGAATATAATTCGGAATCAAAAAAATATTTTTTGCTCTTTCAGTTTGCATGCCAATCGTTTAAAAATCTTTTAACTGTTACTGCTTATCTTGTACCAGAAATGAAATTATAAGCTTCAACAGCCTCTTCGTTTCAGGATACGAGATTTTGTGCTACTCTTAGATTTTTATAACTTCCTTTTTCAAATTTCTAAGAAAAACAGCAGCGGAATGGAGGATGGTAGAGGCTTGCGATGAAAACGGAAGATGGTGACAGAGGAAGATCGCAAGGTGAGAGATGCTGAGAAGTGTAGTTTCATATAAGTTTGAATTAATAATCCATTTTGGAAATATAATCGAATAATCCTGCATATATCCGATCAGGGAAGTATCGGATTAACGAAAAATGATGCGTTAGTGGAGTTCATTAAAAAATAGCATAAATTAATCTTTAAATAGCAAAAATTATCTTTCTGGCATAAAATATGCAAAATTATTAAACAAAAAAATTAAGCTCATATACAAAGCATAGTGCGTGCATATTTCCCTTACAAAAATCTGCAGTTTCGGACCCATTTTGATTAAATACAAACAAGCAAACTTCAAGGGAAACACACACACACACACACACACACACACACACACACACACACACACAGACACACACACACACACACACACACACACAATGTCAATTTTTTATGGCTAAAAGTCAATTTAAAATATTCTATCACTAAACGTTCTTTTGGATTTTTTTTCCGGTATATTTATTAAAAATACCTTTTCTTAAAAAAAAAATGACTTTTTTTACACAATTTTAAAATTTAAAGAATACGTGTTTATGATATATTTGTTATCGCTGCCTAATTTTTTCTCATTTAAAAATTTTTGAAATTTTTTTAAAAAAATTATATGAGTTTTAAAATTTTTTAAAAAAGATCAAAAATTTTTTGAAGACTTTTACATTTATTTAAGATTTAAAGAGTGCATTTTAATGATATAAATTTTATTTTGCTCAACTTTTCCGAATTAAAAATGTTTTTTAATTTAATTTGACACGCAGTTTTTAACAATATTGTTACAAGCCTGTAAAGTTGTTTCTCAACACGGTTAGTTCTATCACCAGAAAGACTGATTTACAATCATCTGTATTGGATGCTGCTCGGGTGCCGAGCCAGTGATCCAAGAGCTTGGTGACGACTTTGGAGACAAAATAGATAATGCTGGAAACTTCGAGAATTTTAACGATCCGTCCAATAGGAACCGAGATACGCTGATTTCCCTAGAAAATTTTCGGCCCGCCTCCCGGGAGCTATAAAAGGCCGGCAGTCTCAAACTGCAGTCAACCAGATCGGAATCGTAGACAAATAATGAGACTTCGAGAGGATAGCGAAGCAACGGCGGAGTGCCAGCGTGTGTGGAGCTCAAGCTATTGCAGAACTGGGCTGTGTGCCGCATTCTATTGTCTATTGTGGAAGCAGCGTCGTGTCGTGTGTGGAGTAGCCAATAGTTTAATAGTAAGTCGGCAGTTGGAAACAGTTAAAGCTAAGAGACAGAGGTACTTCAGCCGCTGGAGAGACCGTAGAGCGAAGCTGCGAGAATCCCCTCTCCTGCTGGAGTCTGTCTGGCCGCTTTGTAAGCTGTGGTCGATTACTACATGTGGGCTACTGTTTGCTGCTGTGTGCTGTCCTGTGTGTTCATCTTTGCTGTACATATTTGTACTGTCGTCTGTGTATCCGTCGTCTATGTCTTTTTTCCTTTGCCGTTGTGTTTAATAAACATTGTTGTTGTTTTCTACTGAGGCCTGCTGATTGTGTTTTCACTCCATACATCTAGTACAAACGAACCCGGTGATCCGTAGCAATATTTTCTTTTGTCATAAGGAAATTTATTAATTTCATTTTTTCATCATAACTTTCAATCGTCTGCTTTTGTCACTTTTAAAATTAATATATTACCTTTTATATTAACTACAAAACATAATTTATTAAAGCCTTTTCCTGCTCTATGTTTCTGTTTAAAGCGTTCTTTGAATATATTTTTATAGATTTTATTGTAGTTGCAATTAAGATTTGACTTCAGAAATAAACTAAGGTGAAAATCTTTTTCAACTATCTCCGTTTTTAAATATTGTTGTTCTTTTCTTGTTTTCGTTCTATTTTTTTCTTTTTCTTTCTTATTATATAATCGAATCTATAAAATTATATTGTGTTTTTTTTTAGTTGAAATTGCTTTTTTATTGTAATATACTGATTTTTTTCCTTTTTTTTTTTTTTGTCTAGTTGGAGGAATTTTTACTGAATAGTCCACTGAGATAATGTTAAGTATATTCTGTAACACAAACAAAGTTTAATGCTGAATAACTCTACTTTTTATTCTGATGCTTATTAATTTATATACGAATTATACAAACAAAAAGTACTGCAATCGTCAAAAAATTCTAACTCGAGATTTTGATGAACCATCACGTTTCCGACCTCTGACAGTCCGAAAAACATATATTTCGAAATATTTCTATCTGATTATGAACGCGATAATTAAAAAAATGCTTTGATAGATGAAATTTGATATAAGGATGTAACATCAAATTTATAGATTTCTGTCAAATTTTAAACGAAATTCATTATGAAGTATTAAGGCTGCCTGGCTGTCTGAATCCAAGTTAGCCTGATAATTACAAAACAAAAAGAACAAGCTGTATAAAATTTGGTGCATACATTAATTATCTGAAATTTAGATCCATATCACGGAACCTGGCAAGAAAGTGGATCATATGTCGGTCTGTATCTTTGTATCTAAGTATATGAAATAATTCAAAAACTTAACGATTTAACCCTTCAACCGGAAGAAAGTCGTCCCAACGACTTTGGTTAATTACCAGCTTGAACTTAGAAAATCGTTCTTTGTACGTTCAAGAGTCACTGTTTTAAGGAGATAACAGGTTATGGATCGTCATCGGTCAATGAGTTAAATGAATAAAAATAATTATGTGATCTTTTGACTACAGTTGTCTATATAAAATTTTGGTTTTAGGTTGCGGGAAAAAAGATATGCAAAATACATAATCGATTGTCTGATTCTTGTGCATTAAACGCATACCAGTAATTAATTGCCAATAATCGTGCACTAAGTTCAAACTTAAGCCTTACATTAATTCAATATCGATATTTCATAACTATTGCTCGTCAATAGCATGCAATTAATACACAAGTATTGATTTTCCTTACTATTCTACGAAGCACGTAACTCTCAAGTGTAGGACTCTGAAAATAAAAATTTGAGCATTACTGGCGCTCACAATTTTGCCTAAAATCCACAGTTTTATGCAAGAAGAGGGTTGAGAATAAAAACTCTTTTATTTCAGTGTACGGAAAAAAGTTTTTGAATTAATTGAATTTTAATCCCTTTTCGTTTCAAATTAAAGATGAAATTTTAGATAAGGTAAAAGAAATTTAAGCAAGTGCATAGCACATAGCTTACAGAAACGTGTAAGCCCAATGAAATAGTATAAATTATATATTTATCAAAATTTGAAGCTTTAAAATATTTAACTGAGGTAGCCATTAACACTAAATTACATATAAAAGATGATATTTATAGCAACCATTAATCGGTTAATTAACTAGTCACCAAAGAAATCTAGTAAAAAAAAAATTAAGGATAGAAAATAGAAACATTTAAGATTAAAGCTTTGTATGCATTACAGACTATACTGATGATTTATTTAATATCTAATGGGATTATTCAATAAATATTTTTCTAATACATTAAAAAGCTCCAGTGAACTGCAATAAGAAATCAAATCTACGAGATAAAACTTCAATGAAAAATTTTTATGCATTCAGACATTCTGTAGGCAACAAATAGTGAATGAACTTAAAAATTTTGCATTGTTATTTATCTTTGACATTAAATTTTAACTGTAATTTCCACAAAGTTTAAAAAATTCAAAAATGTTATTAAAAATATGCTTTAAACAAAAACTGATTCAATATAGAAAAACAAGTCAAATTTTCTTACCTTGAGCGCCAGATATGGAAGAATATATTTGTGATAATAAAGAAAATGTTTTGAATTTCATTACTATAATAGATGAATTTTGTGTAAAATATACTTAAAAGTAATTCTAAAAATTAATCAAAATTAAACAACAAATTTAATGGCAAATAAAATAGTATTATTAAAAAGATAATTTTTTGGATTTTAAGATGAATAAGGTAATTCAGATTGAAGTATTTGTATTAATACGGTAAACAGTTTGAATTTCATTTATTTTATGCATTTATACTACAATGAATGCATAATATGTAAAATATATTTAGAAGTATATCTAAAAGTTAAATAAAATTAGGCAACAAATTTATTGGCATATAAAATGCTATTATTGAAAAGATAATTTTTGGAACTTTAAGACTGATTTAAAATAATATTTTTGAAAATTATGGCGAAAAAACTTAAAAATTCTCTTAACATTAAAATTTTAAAAATTTCCTTTTTCTAAAATATATTTATGCCAAATTTGGCAGATTTAAATTAAATTTACTGTCCCGTAGGATGCCAGCAAACACATAAATGGAAATAGAAAAGCTGTTACTAACAGAAATTTATTATATTATTCTTTCTATGATTTTATTTTATTTTACTTTCTTATTCATCTTTTATCCTAAATTTAAACTGATGATTTTTCCCCTGTTTTAATAATTGTTGGCTCGCCAGCACGGGGCAAATTACCTATTTAAGAATATGGAGTAGAAACGAATGCGCAGTTTAATTCTTTATTCAAAAATATAATTGTGTAAATTAATATACTTTTTGGAAATGAATAACACAAATCAAGTAAATAGATTTTTATTTAAAAAAATAAATATAATATTTTCATTTAAGGTGAATGACTGTGTTCTAATTTAAAAAATATTTATAATAATGGTACTTGAAGTTTCATAGCATAATAAAGAAAATCAAATATATATTCAAGTGAAGTATATGTTCTCACTGAAAAATTTAATAAGAATGCGTAATTTTGTTGCAAGGATCGTGAGTCAAATTTCATTCATTTATTTGTTCCAATTTAGAAATGTCATGGAATTGCTTTGTGCAATCGACAAGCGAACATATAAACATAATTCTGTCTTTTATTTTTTATTTATTTATTTTTGATTAAACTATCGAAATTGAATATTATTTTCGAGAAAACTTCGTATTCTAGAAAGTATAAAAATTATAAAATATTTACTTTTTAAGACGTATTGTTTATGAATATGGGAAAGCTTATAATCATCAGTGAAGAATAATGGAGGTCTTAAGCAAGTCGTCAAAGCAGGTAGCCAAAATGCCAAATAAATAAATTTGTAAAATATTTAAGACTTACATAATTCTGAGAGTTACAAAACATTAGAACTTAAATTTGTATTTACATTGAATTATTATATTCATTATTAAATAAATTAAATTATAATTAATTATTAACTTAGAATAATAATGAAATATTAATCACACATTTAACGGATTTTGTTATATTCCATTTTACAACTCTTGTAAATCAATAATTTATAATGTTATATATGGTTGAAATTTATTATTCCTTCGTAATATCTATACATAGTATAAAATGAAGTCTCTTGAAAGCGTCTGTATGTTTGAAAGAGAAAAACTTGGGAAATACTTTACTGATATTGGAGATGTTTATACCATTTTGTAAGACATTTATTGGGGAAGGTTTTAGTATATAGAAATCATATCAAAATAAAAAAGGAGTTTCATAATTGCAATTATTTTCCTACTACGATTCGAGCATGCGTAAAACTGCAGTATCTATGCTTTACATTTATCCGCGTATGTGCGAAAATCAAACTACGCATGCGCAAATAGCAAGAGCTGTGGTATGCATCTGCGATACATTTCTTCGTTTACGTCTGATTTTAAACAGCCATTCAAAACTCATTATTTTCTAAAAAAATCCAATCTTTGCCGGAGTACATTAAGTGCCGAAACGCTTCGTTTGTTGCGCGATAATGGAAATGTAGAGGAAAGAAACGTTCGGTTAGCGAATATCAGAGAATATCCACATTTAGGAAATGGAGAGTCTCCTCTTGAGCGAAGTAACCGTCTCTCTTTAAATCGCATTACAAGACAGAATGAATCTTATGAGGAGTGAAAGGATCGTCTGTCTGCTGACAGAAAAAGACATTTAAATTTGAGACAAAGGAGAAGAAGTGAAAGAACAAACGTTCCTGATATTTGATCTGCAAAGGAACACTCGGTCCTTAATTACGATCCAAATGTGGATTTTTCTAAACATATTTTTATGTCTGTTTGATGTTGCGTGACATGCTAATGTCATATCGAGTGAAGGCTTAAGTTCAAAGCTAATTTTTCCTCTTGGATGTTATGCCAAGGACAACGTTGTACGGGTACTGCTAGTATTATAATTCAGTGCTTTAATTTTTACATTACGAAAAAAAGTATTTTATTATGCCATTTGATAATGTTACTTCAGCATTAACACATTTAAGGCACTAAAAATAAAACCAAACTAGGTTCGGAGAATATTTAAAATATATATATATATATTAATGCTTATGTGATGTTTCTTGATTATTATCAATAAAAGAATGATGAATAAAAGTGAAATTATTTAAATGTGTATGTAACTTTTGAAGATAAAGCATATTTTGATGTAAATTTTAGTATTTATTTACGAAAACTAGGACTGGTCTAGGAAAAAAAAATATTTTCCTTTGTAACATTACATGTGTACCATATCTTAAAGTGTAACTAATTAAAAATAAAATTTTTGTGTGTAATATATAAAATAACCTATGACATTAAAAATTTTCTCAACAATATTTACATTAAACACTCATAAATCCACTTCTATAGGATATAATATCAAATCCATTGTTCATTGCATCCCGCATAACATAACGAGCATTAATTATAAATTTCATTAAGACATCATGATTATTTTTTGAGATATGATGATACTCGTATAGTAGAATAATGAAAAAACTCGTTCTTCAGAAAATGCATTTAAAGTTTTAAAATGCTTATAAATAAGCACCACTTACATGTTAATAGTTTGCTATAACTTGGCCTCTAATTGACATAGAGATAAAATAAAGATATCACTGGAAACAGAAACGTACCTATTTTTTGAAACTGCAAAATAAATAAATAAATAAAAATGCGAATTTTCATTCAAATTCATGCTTTTAACCTAGTTGGATATTTTAACTAATGTCATTTAATCATTGCTTAATAATTATGGATAGTTTTTCAAGAAATATATTACTTGAATCATTATTTTCATGATATACACATTAAAAAGTAAATAATTAAAAAATATATTTTCACGAATTGCTAAAATAAAAAATCAAATTAAAATAAATCATTATCATTTTTATTAAACTAAAAATAAGTTGAAATGAGAAACTAAATTGACCAGCTATTATCAAAGAGTGGATATAATGTTGTACACTGCATAGAGCCACAAAATATCCAAATCTGTCACTGATTATCATATGGCTCAATCAAAATTTTGGGACACAAGAAATTTTTTTTTTGTAAAATGAATTCATTTACTTTCATTTCGTATTCATTACCTTATTATATCATATCTATACAAAGAAGACGACAGTTTCGTTCTATTTCTTGTAGTTACTGTAAGAGTTGAAGATTGATGAGATGGCACGAGGTTGCCTTATAAAAAAAAACTGATTGCCAAGCGTGTGGTAATGTGTATTACAAGTAACACGAATAATTTTTACAGCAAACGCAAATATGACTCCAATTTCTTTCCTGCAATTTAAAAATAATTCCAAATTGCTGTCTAAGTTTTCAGAATGTCGTGCAACGTTCGTGTAGATGTGCTGAGTTGCCAAGACTACGTGTAAGAACTAGAGAAAGTCGATCTGTTATCAAGTTATTACGTGAGGAAGAACGTTCTTTCTGGAACAGATTTCTTATTAAGACATTCATTTCCACGGAAGAAAAATCAATCGGGCAAACAATAGGTGATCATATTTCTTATCTGAGTCATTTATTATGAATTCGATAGTTCTGGATACTTTTTGGTATTTCCAATAAAGTTTCTTGCATCTTTGCTTTTCGTGAAGTCGGAGATTAAAATAAAATATTTTGCTATATTGAACTGGTATTTTTGTTGCTTGATAAAAGTATTGTTAAAAAAAAAAAAGATTTTCGTACAGTCCTTACTTTTGCGAAAATTAGTTTTTCTTTTTCTTCTTTTTATTATTATTCTTTCGATTTTCTGGATCCTGAAATCGTTTAATGTTCCAAATTACATTTTCTGTACAGCTTTTTTTCATTATAAAATACGAGAAAACGGAAATGTAATTTAGGTCGTCACTGCATGACTCAGGCATTGTTCATATTTTTGTTCTATTGCTTTTCTCCTGCAAGTATATTTTAGATCCATTTTTGTATTCTTTCCACTACATTTTTTACATTCGTATTATTCACTTTCATCATTAGTAAAACTAAATTCTAAGAACAATTCTTACTGATTTAAAGCTTAGTTTCAAATGTTATGGTTCATGATTTCTGTCTATCTACTATAAAAGAACCCTGAGATCACGATACAGGAATAATTTTTAAATATATGTATCCGAATTCTTTTTATCATTAGTAAAATTGTATCCTAAGTACAGTTTATGCGAAACTAAAGCAGAGTTTAAAATATTTCTGCTCCAGATTCTTGTCCATCTGCTTAAAAAAAAACATCGAGTTATTATTATTTACAAAAGGTTTTTCTTTAATGATGACCATGAAACGCTGGCATTTCATACAATGAAGAATGCAGGACGTTTTTAGACAAATTGTGAAATAGAAAAATTTTGATATACTTCCCTTAGGAATTGTATATAACACCTGAACATTCAGTAGCATGATAATGTTATTTAGGCAAAGCATGAAAAAAAGTTTGAATATAAAAGGGGATTATTTAAACAATTTAGTAATTTAAAAGCAAAATTTAATTTTCATTATCTTTATTAGCATAGCCACAGAAGATGTGAATTTTTTGAGGGAACTTTATTTACACATGTGCATCTCTGATTTTCTTTAAATACACAGCAAGTAGAAACAGAAATCTTTTCAATCAGCACATCATCATCATTATTGTTTTAATGCGCCATCGAGTGTAATTTTATCCATGTTTTTTGAAACAGACTCTTTTTCATACATTGGAAATGAATTCCATTACTTACCGGTTTGATTTTGGCATTTAATACAATGCCTAGGAAATGTGAAATATTTAATCGTTTCAAACACTGATTGTCAGTTTTCGACATTTTGTAAAATTCTGAGATATTCTACAGAATATCGGCATCACACATTAACAATAATACATATAAGAATTGTGAAAACAGTATAACTCCAAGAAACCTTAATTAAAGGTAAATTTTTTTAAAAAATTGAAATCTGCTATCGCAAATTTCAAGTTATCACGCGAGAACATTATTATTTTTAAGTCATTGTTTGTCTTAATTTACTTAATTAATATATATATATATATATATATATATATATATATATATATATATATATATTCATTTTAAAATTGGTCGGGCTCCAAAATTTTTTCTCAAGGACGAATTTTTTTTTTTTTTTTGAAAATCCGGTTTAAACTGGTTTGGAATGATCACGTGACTATTGTATTGCGCAATCGTTAATCTTTAGAAAAGCGATATATATGTATATATATATATTTCATCTCAAAATCTTTCAAGCTCCAAATTATCTTTCGATACCTTTCTTAGCTGATTCGCGTTGATTTCCGTTTTCTTCTTTGTGCTTCTTCGGGCGATAACTTTTTACAACCCATGTTCTTTATTTTCAGTTCTTCATTTTTTGAGCCAAAAGAGCATCACGTTCTCACATGATAATAATAAAATTTATTTGGAAAAACTTTTTCAAATCAAGAAAACTTTCTACTTTGTTTTTGCTTTCTAATTATGAGGATTGAGAGATATTATAATCTTAAAAATCTCCATCATATCATAATCTTAAAAATTCACGCCTTCAGTCAAATGTTTGAATAAAGATATAAAGTATAATTAGGTTTAAGCTAGTTGAAAACAAGATGGAGGAGGAGGAGTTTTATATTTGAAAGCGGATGCCCATTTAGCAGCCAAATATTTTAAAAGGTTAACAAAATTAGAAAAAAAACCTTGAAGTCTGTCATTTGAAATTTTGATTTGATATTTGAAAAGTGAGTAATCTTGAGATTTACATACATTAATGCAAGGTATTTACAAAGAAAAATGTACAACTATACTGCAGTGAATCATGTTTTTTTCAAGGAAATGGAGTGTTGATTTGAAAATGGACAACTTCAAATAGACGAGGATGACAAGGAAAAATCTGATATTTCAAACTGAAATAATAAAAATATAATCATGTAAACAATGAAAGTATTAATGAAGAAGGAAACAAAATGTTAAAATTATGTTCATAATGAAATGCTCGCGATCGTCTCACTCGAATTGTTTACGTTCTAAAATCTTGTACTAACAATCATTTGATGTTGGCTGTTGTATTTTTCATTTTTTAAAATATTCTTATAGATTTTCAAAAATTGTTGCAGTAATCTATTTTGATAATCCATCTTGTTCAAAAGTGATTGAAAAAATAAACACTGCGCTTTCAGTTTAATGCTAATGACTCTGTGCCATGGCTTTGATTCAAGATTTTGCTACAATCTCGGATCGTCTGATTGGATAGAGCGTATTTGAATCATAATAACAGTATTTTTAGAACTCCAAGTTTGAATTTTGAAGGTAAACACGGCCAAGAACGAAACGTTGTTTCAATTTCGACTCGACCCGATTCATTCTGAGCACGATTATACTACATACTTTTTTGTTGTTGTTGTTTTCGACATTTTGGTTCAATCCAAGAGTCATTAATTAGAAGTAGCTTGCGCATTTGTTCCACTGTAGATAGTTAGTTCTTCTATAGAACTTGGAATGAACTAAATTAATTTAAGAAGTTAATTCTTAAACTTAAATATACAATATGTGATAAAGTCTTATCCATATAGGATTTCTACTAATCTACTTGTGTTGTTGGTATTTTATAGGACAAATAGTTTCACCCAGAGCTACCAAATTTGGCACAGATGTGGAGAATGGAATGTGTGCATCTGAATAATTTTTAAGAAAATTTTGGATTAATTTTTAAAGGAGAGAGAATTTGGAGAATGGAATATACACTGTTGAATAATTTTTTTTTAATTTTTAGATTTATTTTTAAAGGAGACAGAATTTGAAGAATAGAATGCGTGCTCCTGAATAATTTTTAAAAAAATTGTCATGATTTAAAAATTAAGCAAAATTTATAATTTTTGAGATAAAATTCGAAATATTATCATAAAATTTAAATTACATATACCAATTTAACTGTAAATTTTTTTTCTTTAAAAATATTTTAAGTATATTTTACAACAATATTTCCAATGTTTTAATGAAATTATTATTATAATTATTGCTATTGTTGTAGCTGCAAATATTTTATCCTGGGTGATTTTGCCTAAAGCTATAATTGTAAACATAATATCGACCAATTGGAAACATAATAATATATAAACCTAATGCGAAAGACGGTACTGATCGTAATAGTATATTCAATAAAATAATCCATTGTCAAATTCATGCAATTTCAATTAGTCATACAAAACAGCAACAATATACAAAATTGACGTGAAAATCAAATTGAAATCAAATCATGACGTGGTATTCACGTCATGATTTGAGAAACAATATAAGCAAGTGTGCAAACTAAATATTTCTCACTCTTTTTGTAAATTTCACAATCATTTTTATAGAGATGTGGCTAGAAAACAACACGATAGATGCCTTAAAAATTTTCATCTTCAATGTTTTATAATTTTGATATTATCACCTTTAATTATTATTATTATTATCAACTACACTGACTTGAAATAAGAATCCAGGTTATTTTCTGAAAGCCCTTCCTCACCTTCGCAACATTCACAATAAATACAGTTTCAAATCTGGTTAATTTTAGCCAGGTTTTGGAGAATAAGAAGGAGAGATCAGATAAAATAGTATAATCCTCTTCCTCGTAATTAAGAATCGCGGACAGATGATGAGGATGATTCTTGGACCGGCATCTCCTTTTACAAACTTCTATGCTACAGTAGCGAGAGGACATTTGCCTCCCATAAATTTAATGTGATCCAAAGTCACTTACGTTGTGATTCTTCATTGGAATTGGATTTCGAATTTGGCACTTTTCTGAAAATACCACGAAACCAGTGTGGTTTTCACTGATCATTGATGTAGAAGCCATCGTTTTTTCCAAAATTCAGGCCATTTTCTCCATATACGCTTATGTCAAATAGTAGGATAGATGCGTAATATTATTGGATGAATGTTTGATATTCAGGTAACCAACAAATGTATAAGTAAATTTTGTAGTGAATAGCTTATAAGCCAGTTAACAACTACACTGCACGAGCAATTGATTTTGTATCATGGTCATGTTACTGGACTGCTAATCACAAGGTCCCAAGTTCTATTCTCGCACATTCCAATCCATCACATTGGTGACCTCGGACGATGAACCTTCAACCTTCGTACAGCTGTTGTGACACCATCTACCCGCAACCAAAGTCGCCAGGCTCACTTGACGCAGCAACCCAAAGTCGTCAAATTCACTTGACGCAGCGACACAAAACGGCCTCAGCAACCCAAGTCGTCAGGCTCATTTCACAAACCCGCCACAATGTAAAATTTGATATTCAGGCAGCCAATCTCTCTAATGATCGAGAAATTGAATTAGATCAACCAGGAGGAGGTCGCCATTAACTTCTTCTCGATTTCTCAGAATTTTATTAAACCAGCCCAAAACTTGTATAGAAATTCTACACTTATTGTATTAATGAATTTGTTTTATCGCGAATTACTCAAATTTAAAGTTGAATTTTCCGTTAATCGCTAATTCTTCTGAATGCATTTTTTTCTTTTTTCTTTATTGCGAAAAGCAATATACATGAACGAATCACACTTCAAATTAGATACAACCGAAAGATGTGATATGCGGAGTGAAACTGTAGTAGACGGTAAACGAAGGGATCTGTAATAAAATCGTGCATCATTTTTCTTTTACTTGTTTGTTATTCCGTTGTAACATAAGTAATTCGGTTCGATCATTAGCAGTTTGGTTATAGTGCTCATAACGTTTGATTTAATTCAAAACATTTCGCTCAGAGTATTTGCTTTCAGCTTTTAACTGCTTTTTTAGTTACTTAATTAAACAAAAACTATTTAGCGTTCTATCTTTTAGTATATCCTGCTCTTAAATACAAGTTTTAAATGTCATTTCCAACAGTAAATTCTTATATTTCTTTAATTCTATCTTAAAATTTCGATATGTTTCTTCTTTCAAAAAGGTTCAGTTAAAGTATAGTTAAAACTGAATTGATTAGCTTTGTTGCTTCGTTATTCTGACTTAAAAAGGACGCTTTAAAAAAAATGCAGAAAAAGATTTCAAGGATAAAAATTAGTTTAAATAAGATTGTAGAGATAGAATATGAAGAAGCATATTTAAACAGCTGTGCCATTTTTTTGAGCCTAAACAATAATTGTTAAGACGAAATTGTTAAAGACGTGTAACGGATTGGTATGAGTGAGGATAGAACTTGGGACCTTGTGGTTCGCAATCCAGTAACATGACCATATTACAAAAGCAATTGCTCGTGCAGACTAGTTGTTAACTAACTTATAAGCTATTCACCACAGACTCTCCCTCCAGTGAGTCGGAGGTAAGACGAACGATATGGCTGTTGAGTGGTGATGTATTTAGCTGCTGATTCTAATGCGCCTGTACCCATTTGAGTAGAGCCAAGCGTTATGGCGAGCGTGTGTGGGTGAGTGGTTGCTTTTGCTGCGACAAGTGAGTATGACAACTTTTGGTTTGCTGCGTCAAGTGAATCGGACGACTTTGGTCTGCTGTGGATAGATGGCACCACAACAGCTTTATGAAGGTTGAAGGATCATCGTCCGAGGTCACCAATGTTGCGGATTGGTAGGAGCGAGGATAGAACTTGGGATCTTGACCCAGGTTCTATCCATGACCATGATTCAAAAGCAATTGCTCGTGCAGCGTAGTTGTTAACTGGCTTATAAGCTATTCACCACAGACGAAAGGGAAAACAAATTGCTCTGTGGATATGATTTAAAATACAAAAATTATGGAAGTAGTCTCACAAAACATTCCCGCATACTTTGCAATAAATATCTTGTCCCACCGCCCCCCCCCCTCCGCCGGCATAAAATTGTGGTCCTTGGGTAAGATCGCAAATGCCTTGCATTGCATTGGCAAACAATAATTATGAAATATAGATCTTTGGCATAAATCTAACATTTTTACTAAATCTATCGGATGAATATGTATTTTGGACGCCTTTTCTCCAACTGATTGAAATCAAAATTTCACAAAGAACTACTAGGCACAAGATCATACATCGAATTTCATTGACTTAATTTATTCGTTTGCATGCATGCTAACATGCTGCCCGATAGACGAAGTGAATTCAAAATTTCATAAAAATCTGCATTTTAGATGCTAAACCTGAGTACCAAATTTTACTCATCTAACTCTTTACATTTTTTAGTTATGGAGTTCACCAGTGCTTGAATACTTCCTCCGAATGAATTTCCTTTAAAATATGCTAGAAGTCTACAAATTTTGTCTAAAGTCTATGTACAAAATTTCATTTGTCTAGCTCAAAGCGTTTTTAAGCTATCTTTTTCACAGAAGACAGACACGCAGAATGCTATTTTTTTTTTTTTTTAGCTCAGATAAAGTGGTGAAATATGGAGACTTGTCAAAATTTCGAGTATGAAATTTTTGATGATTGCAATACTTTCACTATACATATGAAAATAAAAGGTCGCATATCTCATTCCATAAAAAAGCATTTGTCAAAATTTGCTTAAGTAAAATAATCTTATTTTCAGATAATAATCAATTTCAATTGAGAAAATTTATGCTCATATTTTAAATGTAAGTTGATTCGCTTCAGTACGAATTTAAAGTCTGCTGCACATCGATTAATTGCTTCATGTTATTGCAGAACAATTCTTACATTAGAAATATAATTTTAAGTTTTTTTTTTCCTTTCAATAAAAGTAGCTTGAAATAAGACCAATTATTTGGCACAATAGTTTTTTTTTTTTGTATGTGTGTATGCTGTTGTTCTGGTGTCGTCCTAATATGAACAATTTACAAAACCTTGTCGGGACAAGGTCTCATCGGGATCACATGATCTTCCTGAGGTACGCGTAACCTTCCATTGCGCAGAAATAGCTAGCCTCATATGAAACTCGGCCTTACTGCTCAAATATTATCTCATTTATTTGATATCATTTTAGAATAAGTTGAATCTAAATAATATTGATGATTTTTTTTTTCCAGTTAATCGACTTGATTACATGGATTAAAATGTTCTAGTATTATTTCTTCGAGCATAGAATAATGCAAAATGATTACCCTAGTTACAAAATATATTTACAGGTAGAAAAAAAATCAAATGCAACGCAAAAGGAATTTATTTTATTTATTTATCGTTTGTTAAATTTAAGCTGCCGTTTCATAATCAAATTGGCATTTCACTGCTTTGAATATTTTTTTTAAGATGCGTTTCCACAAAAAGGAATTTAAATTTAAACCGAATTTTAAACGAAAAGCATTAGAATGAATCTAGACAATATTGGAAATGAAAGAAACCTTTCATTAGCCATTACGAGATAGCTATAGAAAGAGCAATTGCATGGAGGAAAAATATCGCATTAAGGAAACTGGTATTATTAAAAGAATGGCATAAACTCGTAACTTCGAGTGATCGTTGCCTCTGAAAAGGTCATTTAAACACATATGTTGGAGAGAGAAAAAACCTTAGTGTGAGAAACTAATCGGTCTCTTGCATTAGCGAACGTAACTCTTCATCAATTTAATTTATTGTTTCATTCTTAGAAATTGAAAATATCAAAGGGATTCTTTTTTTAATTCTTTGCACACGGAAAAGTAATTCGATACATTAATCATTCACCTAAAACAAGAATTGCTTATTGCACCGAAAAATAAATAAATATAATTGTTTTAAGTTGAATTTCTCCGAAAAATTAATCTACATCTTCTTACCACTCGGTAGGTATTTTTAAGAATCAAAATTAAAAAATAAAACACCAAAATGATGCACCGTCTTGAATGGTGCTGTGAGAAGTTATCCGAGTCTTGTGTACGTTGTTAAATAAACCATTAGATTAAAAACATGCCTATAAATTGATTATAATGGATTTAATTGAAACAACTCAACAAGCATTCCTAGAAAAGAAGTTAGTAGCAAAAGATGGGTATCAAATTAATAATTTTCGAATTGAAACGCAATAAAATTAATAATTATAACTTCATTACAGATTTAAATAGTCGTGAGTGTCTACAAGAAGATAAGAAAAGGAATTAGGACTGTTTTGAAAAATGTTTTGCCTTTTTTAACCTTTGAACTTCTGAACTGGAATCTAGATTTTTTTTCTATTCCTTTATTGGACCCTGATATTTGGGGGATTTGTGATATTAAATTTTTTCTTCCCTAATTCTTAAGGTCAGTCTACTTCCAGCTCTTTTCCAGATGCTACATTACAAAGAGATAACGTCAAATTATACAATTTCCAAGATATCCAACTCGCAAATGTTTGCAGAGTAGTATAGAAGAATAAAGCACTTTATGAAGTATTTCAGTAGTTGGTTTCAATGTTTCTGAATATAGTTATCAAAATTTTGTAGGAGGAATTATGAAATTTTTCAGAAGAGGAGTGTTCATAAAAATCAGAGTTAGATATATTTTTCTAATATTTAATATATATAACACAAACTAAAAAGATGATGTAGAAAAATTGGAAATGATATGTAATTTTTCAAAAATAGTGTGTCTTTCGTATTTAAAGATGCTTTTATTATGAGCCTTTTTTTCTGAATACTTAATGTGTATGAAATTTAGGGAATAAAAATGTTTTAACAGAAAATTCGCAATTTTTTTTGTTTGTTGAAATAGATAATTGTTTATGTCAGCAGCATAAAATCGTTGTAATTATTAACAGGTAAAAACTACTACCTTTGAGAAGCTAATGTTTCAAAATCTCTGAATGAGGGTGTTTCAGTAATTAATTGTAAATGAATCAAAATGCGAGTCAAGTTTCCATCTAAAGGAAAATAATAATAACAATGATAATAAAATTTAAAATGTACAGATTTTTAAGCTTTATTCAATTTGTTGTGTTATACGAAATTGCATAATAAAAGCTTATACTTATTTCTAACTGGCAGCCTTTGGTAATCAGTTGGTTCACTGGAAAATTAATGATCACTAAAATTTCCAATTCAATTCTTTGTGTAACTTGGTATTTATGGATTTTTCAGCAAAATATTTTAAGCTTCAAATTTTAATAGTCATCTAAGTCATACTATTTTAATTAGTTTTATATCATTCTGTTCATTGTAAAGAATTTAAATGCTTTAAATATCAATATTTTTTTTATTTCAGTGAATAAATGTACTTCTGAAAAATTATGAAGATTAAATTACATATTTTTAGTATATTGGTTCTATGGAATTATATTCTGTAAAACATTCTTGATATTCTAATTTTTTTTTAACAAAAAACATTTTTATATTTACTTATGAATTAATCTAACAATGCTGTAAAGCTCTGAGGATTATTTTAAGATAATCAAACATTTCATTGTTTTAGACTAATTAATCTTCTGTAACTCAGGGGCGCTTATTGCCATATCGTATTTCAGACAATTCAAATTTTCCTAGCTTAATCAATCTTAGTCGTAAAAGAGTGGAACTTTTTTTAAAATTTAAAATATTAGTGACTTAAAAATATTTTATTAAATATGACTCACAAGACAGAAAATTCTATATAAAAATATAAAGTTCGTAATTCATTAGAGCATTCATTGACTCCAATTGAATTAAATATAATTCTTTACATCATTTAGACCATTTTTCTTACTAGACGTATATACCTATAACTAACGGTTTAGAAATTACTTGTTGGATCCCGATTAGAGTGGATATGCTATATATGTATATAAACTGTGTTTACTGTGTATAGCTCAGAATTATTAATAATATAGATATTCACAGAAATCATTTTATTGCATTTAATTTTTTAGAAAATATCACATTTTAGATGTATTTGATTTCACACACAGAATCCAAAAATTGCAGTTTTAAGATTGTTTTTAGTGAGAGTTAACTTTTAGTTTGATCTTTTGTCAGCAAACGTTGATAAAAGCTAATTTTTCCAAGGCTCGTGTAATCACCCCTTTTACTCTTGTTTCATATTCGTTTTGAAACATTCCTGAATTTTTATAAGTAGTTTGATTTATTTTCAATATAATAGATATTTTCAATATAATAGATATCTCTTAGAATTTCAAAATGTTTAGTATTTTAAATAATCATTAAAGCATTATTATATCAAACACTTCGATTTTTTTTAAAAAAAATTGAAGGTTGGGATGTAGCTAATCACATGACAAACTTAATTGTGCATATAATCTAACATATCTTAAGTTATGCTGCGATACCTTTAGTCTTTGCATTTCCAAATAAAATCGGCGCGCTGCATTTCATATGAATAGAAATCCATTCAATCACATGAGTGAAATTTCCTCCCCTTATTTAATTTTCTATAAGGATTTATTTGTTCACACATAATTTGTCACAATCTTCGAATCAAATTTTGTTGCAGATTGAATACATTATATTAATATATAACACTTAATTTCGATTTTGTGTTTCTTAGTACTGTTCGCTTCAGCATTCTGAGACGACCACTTTTCGGCGGTTTTATCTCACTAAGGGGTAAGAAATGGAAGGATGTGCGCCATTTCTGGAATTTACTTTATTATTAAATGTAAACATTTCCACCGTTCCTCTCGCTCCTATTTTGCCGAATTAAACCCGTCCTAACGCATGCGCAAAAGCACGGAGGGTTTTGGAATCCGTTGGCAAACAATATTCATTATAATAGCTTGAAAATGTTACTCAAATTTCACTACTTTTTCCAGAAATAGTAAATGAAAATACATGCCGCGTAAAGTTGAAATTTATTCAAACATTTCTAACATCTGATTCTAACCTTCTGTGTTAAGAAGGAAGATTATTGCTTCAATGATTGTTTTATATCGAAATAATGTAGTGATTAAAAAAAATAAAGAAAACATCACGAGATGAACATAGATATCAGCAGCCAATTTAATTATTAGACAAACATAACACATAAACATATATAAAAAAGAAAAAGTGAAAAGTGTAATATGAGGTTAAGGCTGAATTGTACATCACTTCTCATACTAAGTTAATATCGAGTATACATTGCACATTACTATAAACATGTATAATACAAATGTATAGAAAATGCTAAAAACTAATAAAATCAACAGAAATATAATCTTATAACAAGTTTTAAAACTTTGAAATAAATACTGAACCAGTAGCAAAAATATATGTGATTAAAATGACTAAGATCAAACTACTAATAAAAAAAACAAAAGGCATTAGAACATCCATAATAACCTGCAATCTTTTAAAAAAATGCCTGATGGAATAAATGTGCAAAACCTTGATCAAAGTTCTAAAATTGTTAAAACCCAGTAATTAAGCTGCACTCCCTATTTTTAATTAAATTTAGACTTTTATAATTTTGTAAAAATGGTATAGAAATAGGGTCCATTTAATATGGAAAAAAATATATAAATTTTCATTCTTTTACTGAACATTAAATTTTTTTTATATCAATAGTGAACTATAATTACTAGCAAAATTCTTTATGAATGGAGAAACATCAAAATTTCAATTTATTAAATAATACATTTCAATTTACAATTTACCGGATAAAAAAAAAGTTCTCTCTCAATACATAGTTTAAAAAAAAGAATAATATTGTCAAAATAAATCGCAGCTTTACTTAAATATTTCATAGAAATATTTAATGACTACAAACTTAACAACAAAATTAAAACCCTAAACGCAATGTTGTTGATTTCATGTTAAAGTTAAAATATCTCAATTCTGCTATAAATAATCATAATATATGCCATTCTATTATAAATAATAATAATATATGCCAAAAAGTTCACTTAAACCTTATTCAGATTTTGACAAATGAGAAATTTTATTTATTTTTCTCAGACAAAACTCTATTTTAAACCATTAACATTTCTACATGTGTATCAAATGCATGTAAAAATGCAGAACGTTTTTGTCACAAAGGCTCCCAGGCAAAACTCAAAATATAAATTTAACAATGAAAGCCGATGCTGATAGAACAACATCAATATTCAAGTGACTTTAATGAAACAGAATAAAAAATTTTAACAATAATTTACTCAACAACTTGGTCAAGGAAGTTGTTCTACATGGAGTTAAACAAAACAAATATTCAGATGACACACAAGGAAGAATTGAAGGAAAGGAGGTTGTGGAATGTGGTTGAAATATGAGCAACTAATTACTAAATATGAAAATCATAAATGCTGCGATAAGTTGATAGGATGTAGGCTATGGGGTATTCCATTACAAACAATTTTACAGATAAATATAACATTAAAGACAGTCAGAAATCAGAATATTAATTATAACCAATATCAATATATTTCTTTCCATTGCATTTTCAAATGCCATTTGATATTTGTGCTTCTCTATATCAAAAATGAAAGCAGCTTCATTTTAGATAACTTTTTCTACACTCTGAAGACTCATAGAAAAAAGGTCATAATATTTGTAGTCATACTTTTATAACTTTATATTTAAACACTGATTGATAATATTGCTAATAACTTTCAAGCACATTGTTTTTGATATGCAAGGAAAGAGACAAGTGATTTTTAAGAAACAATTAAGATTAATACAAGGAAAAGAAACTAAGAGGAAGTTTCATTTTTAATACATAAAAATGTTTTTTCATCAAATTTCTTGCATATTAATTTAAAGTTTTATATAAATAAATTTATAAATTTTATAAAGATATATATAAATAATTTTTAAAACATAATTAGTAATAAGTTTCAAATATTTTTAAAATAGGAATAATTTAGAAAAATTTCCAATAGGATTTATTGTATAAATTTTTTTGATATCCTTGATACAATTAAGGAAATTTCAATAGCCTTTTCTTTTTTTACAATAATTTTAATACCAATTGCTTTTCTATATTTTTTTTAATCTTCACAACGCATTTCCTTGCAAGTAAAATTTTAAACCATGAATAAATTATGCAGTTATAACATTCACAATTAAATAATATGTTACATATGCAACATTTAGAGACAAACAATAAAAACTTTAAGAGTTTCTTCTTTACCTATAAAAATATCTTATTATTAAAATCCATACAAATGCCCAAATACAGAAATTTTAAAAAAATTACAAAAACATGCACAAAGTTTACGAGTATGTTGTTTTTTTGAATAAAATGCACATTCCACATTTTAAATATAAAAATTGCAAAGCTCGCACTCATTTTTAAATAATTCAAAAATAACATAAGCATAATTTAAAAACATAATCAACACTAAATTTTAATTCAAATATAATAAAAATTAATGTTAGTTGCAAAATTCTTATTTTCTCACTATAATTTTACTGCATCAACAATACTACACTACAACAAACACACTATAGCAATATTCAAATCGTAAGTATGCACCAAAAAAAGCCACATTTAATGAGATTTAAAAAAAGTTAGAAGTATATATATATTTAATGATAGTCATTTTCAACAGTGTCAAAAGGCAAGTAGAACTATATTTTACAAAACATCAATTTTTATTAATTTTGCTATGCAATTGAATTATTTCTTACTAAATACCGAATTAATCTATAAAAGATTATTATTAAAACTAATTTTTATTATATTGTAATGATTCTAGTTTTAAATCAAAACAAATAAATTTTGCAATGAATATTATGTAAAATAGAAAAATATTCAATAATGAAAGAACAATATTGAATATATTTCAGTTTATTTTATATATATAAATAATGGATAACTTTGATATTATATCTAACATAGTTAATAATTATATCTAAATTTGTAATTATATATATATATATATATAATGTTACAGTTATCAGAAAATAAAAAAAATAATAATGTAATAATAATCATGGCAGTGGAAAGTTTGATTACATATCATTAATATGAAATATTTTATAATTTTACAATTAATTAAAAAACATACAATTTTAATTTTACGCTTAAAAATATAAAAGGGCAAAAAACAGTTAAAAAAATTTAAATTACGTATTCACAATTAAAGTAAGACAAAAATTAAATATAGTCACCAAATATATTTAAAAATATTGTAAATATACAAATCAATAAAGATTATTAAAATTAGATCCAAATTACGATGAATCAATTACTTTAACTCTCTTCTTAATTGTGTTAAAATAGTTTAAAGCATTTAAGGCATACAAAGTAACATATTGTATAACAATGTTTGAAAAATAATCTCATTCAATTTGAACAATTATTTATAAATATTGTGCTTTACTAACATCTGCAATAAAACATACATTAGTTAAATATAAAACTATAACTTGTAATATCATTTAGAACAGCACTAATAAGCAATCCTAAGTACAATTAGAACAGTTCACCAATAGGTGCATTTTGCAACCATAAGTTATGCATAAAATGGTACAGCTGATCCGATACTGAAACTTTATATGGTGTAGGATTTAAATTTCGTTTTATGTCACCTCGTAAAGTAGCAAGTGATTGTTTAACATGCTTACGAATGTCAGAAAGAGATGGAAGATCCCCACATATATCTCCATCACTGAAATATAAAGTTTGCAAATTTTGAACCTGGACTGGTTGGACATAAGCCCGCTTGGATTCCTGGAATGGATGGCGAACAAGTACTTTCTTACCAACTTCTGGAGCTGGCTCATCTTTCATCTGCAGTAGATCAATCAAGGCATGTCCATCCTTCCCAAAAAGTCTGTAAACTAACTTACCACCAGGAATAGTAACTTTCTCAACATCTAAACTCAATTTTATGCATGGTTTGGAGTTGACTTCAACCAGTTTAAAAACACAACCTAAAGCAGGCTGTTTCTGGCAAGTAACTAGATGAGTTCCAATCCCAAAGCAGTTGATCTTGTGCCCTTGCTCATTTAAAGAAATAATGGTCTCTTCATTGATATCATTACTTGCAACAATGGAAAAGTCTCGGAACCATGGAAAATTGTAATGATCAGAGACTTCGCAGAAAGTCTGGAAAGCAACATTTGACAAATAAGCCAAATCACCACTGTCTATTCTGACACCAAGAGGTTTGTAACCAAGCTGACAAAGAGCTAGAGCAACGGCACAAAAATTTAACAAGCCACTCTTTTTAACATCATAAGTGTCGATGAGAGCTAGGAAACTATTTGGGAAGGCTACTGCATATGAAATGAAAGCAGCTAATTCGCCATTATTAGCTTCTTCTTTAAGTAATGAGAGGAGTGATGAAAGATCTGTACGAAACTTCAAACTAAGCTGGACTAAATCCTGTTCAGAATTATCAATTTTACTTTGTATAACTCTTGTTTTGACTTCATCAAGAGAAGAATAAGACATAACGAATGCATGCGCATGAGTCCCTTTTACTGGTATATTAAACATTTTTCCAGCTAATACATTGCTGGTTCCATCAAATCCTCCTATGTAAATGTATTTAGAAGCAGATAAACCTCCATCAGGTCCTTGTGCTCTTCTCAGTCCATACTCTAATAGTTGGAGATCAGATCCTGCAGCAATTCTATATCTCGCAGCATTAGTGGCAACTAAACTGGCATAATTCACAAGAGTAAGAAAAGTAGTTTCTAAAAGTTGAACAACCGGTAATGGGCCTTCAACGCGTATCAGCGGTACTCTCGGAAACACGACAGTTCCTTCAGGTATAGCATACAATTTGACATCTTGGGCAGTTAGGTTAGCTAAAAATTCAAAGAATGCAGGTTCTACATTCGATGGCAAAATACTTTTCAAATAGTCGATATCACTTCTCGAATAGCGAAAATTTTGGAGAAATTTAAGGCACTCTTCTAAGCCGGCAAAGACCGTGAATTCGCCTTGAAAGGGATTTTTTCTAAAAAATAAATCGAAAACAGCATGATCAGAACACTTGTCGCTTTTCCAGTAAGCGTAAGCCATAGTAATTTGATACAAATCCGTCAAAAGAGGTTGTACTACACCATTCATCATAGTGGATTGTTGTTTTTCTGTTTCGCACATGTTTTCGTTTAGAAGAGAGAACAGTGTTACAATGCTTTTAAAAGAAGAAAAGGATGTTATAAAAATCAACAGTTAAATTTGTTCACCTGCGGCGCTCATCGTCTGAAAATAGTGATATCTGTTAATGAAGAGACCTTTATTATCATTCGAGAACACAGAGGACGAAAAGTCTTCTGCTAAGGATAAACAATATTAAAAACTCTGAAAATGTTGCCAGTCATTAGATTGTAGGTACAATAATATCTAATATTTTTTAATGATATTCAGAGCAAAAACAATTTTATAAAAATACACTAATGCTAAGAAAATATGACTGAAAAAATACTATTTTATTCTAAACTAAAAACATAAAAAATATTTGCCTTCTGAAATGAAATTTAACCGCGCTCAACGTTACCGCGAGTTCTTAGTAAGATCTGCTGTCAGTAATAAAAGCGAAATATCCTGCGTAACTTAACCTGCTTAGATTTGTAATGAAATTTTGATCTTGTTACTGTTTTATGTTCGAATTTCATATCTCCAGAATTTTGTTCGTAGCGCCACCCTAGTGAATTTTATCGACTGATTAAAAATAAGCATAATCGATAATCGAAAATTAATTGCCATTATAATATTGACGCTTAAAATTGCTACAAACTCAATATTTTATTTTTATTCTTTTTTTAATTATTCATTTTATCATTATTTTATTTATAATTAAGTAAAAAAAAAATGTAATTTTATTTTTGTTACCTGCTACAGGCTAAAACAACTCGACTCATTTGCACTGGATCCGCCAACAATTCATCTTTCTCGCCGCTGGATTAGTTTTTACGTATTCAGGTTTCGCGTTTAAGGGGCAAAGATGGTGAGATATTTCGTTTATTAATTGATTTTTATATTATATAATTTTAACATATGCTATTAAGTAACTACCTTCAGTGATTTAAGTTTTAAAAATAATTTAAAAGCTAAGTGCTTCAGTATGCTAAAAGTTCTGTTACAATCTTAAGCCTAACTGCTTGCTTTGGTTAATAAACTCTTCCTTCTATAATTAAATTTATATGATCGCAATTTTTATTTTCTTATTTTAGTTTTAATGAATTCTAACGAAAATTAACTATTAAGCATAGAATTTAATTTGTCTTAAAACTTGAAAAGTTAAATATTGACGATTCCACGTGGTGCAGTTTCTTCAATGTACTCTTATTAATTGGATATTAGCTGTCTTATATTCGACCAGACAAAAAAAAAACCCGTAATATTAAATAATGAATTGTGCAAACAATAGATTATTAAATATAGAAGAAAAAATCCTTTGTAAGCATTTTCCAAAAATTCGTTCTTGTCCTTTTGAGTTCAAATAGTAGAATAAGGGCATTATAACAGGTTTTCTTATGAAGTCTTTAGTCTGTATTTAAAAGCTGTTATTGCAAAAATAAAATTTAGTTAAAACTTTTTGCTCTGCACTTCTTATAAATGGACCAATATTGTGTAGAATCCGAAGTTTTTGAGTATTTAGTTTTGTCATTATTTTAAGTTTTAAAAATCTAATACTTCAATAAATCTTACAAAATAGTACAAGAGATGGTGATAGTAAATTTTTGTTTTGAAAGTTATTAAAATGGTGCTTTTTCTCCCTAAAAGTACAAGAATGATAGGAAATTATTTAAGTTGTTTTAACTTTGTTATTGTTGAGAATATTCAGGTTTTTCAAAATACTAGTTTGTTATTTTCCAGTTTACTAAAATATACTACAATTTCTTTCAGTATTCTTTGGAATAAAATTTATAAAATATTATATTAATGATAATATGACAGGATACACAGTACTGCTAACTTTTTATAATTTTTTATGTAATATCTTAACATATTTTTATTTACAGTCTGCAGGAGCAAGACCTTTAGTAACTGTGTATAGTGAAACAAATGAAAGAACTGGAAGAAATATTCATTTGCCGGCGGTGTTCAAGGCACCGATCCGGCCTGACATTGTTAATTTTGTCCATATGAATATGGCTAAAAATAGACGACACCCTTATGCTGTTTCAAAGGAAGCAGGTTTGATTTTTTACAGTTTCAACATTTAAATAAGATTTATAGCCTAATTCTTTTCATCTGCGACATTTATAATTTTTTTACTCCATTTGTGAATGCATACAGGTCATCAAACTTCTGCTGAATCTTGGGGTACTGGGCGTGCTGTTGCCCGTATTCCTAGAGTACGAGGCGGTGGAACTCATCGTTCTGGACAGGGTGCCTTTGGAAACATGTGTCGTGGTGGACGCATGTTTGCTCCTACTAAGACGTGGCGAAGATGGCATCGTAAAATTAATGTCAACCAACGACGCTATGCCATTTGCTCTGCTGTTGCTGCTACTGGCATTCCTGCATTAGTGATGTCTAAAGGTAATTATTTGGCAAGAATGATTTTCAGTCATATTTCATAATTATTTTTAAAATATTGGTGCAGGTTTAGAAAACTTTAAAAAATTAACTCATTTGTTTTTAGGACATAGAATCGAAGAAATCCCAGAGGTACCCTTGGTTGTTAGTGATAAAATTCAGGAATTTGCTAAAACTAAACAAGCTGTCCAATTTTTGCGTAAAGTAAAGGCTTGGGCTGATATTCAGAAGGTATGTTTAGATTTGTGTGTTAATTTATTAAATCTGAATTTTACATCTCAACAAATGCTAATAATAGTTAATACACCTTGGTTATTTAGGTAAAAAGATTTTTTTTATGTTCTTTCCTTTGAAAAGTTTGTAGTATGAACTTAAACTATCATAATACATATATTTAAATTGTTGGATTTCAACTAAAAATCCTAGGATACCACCATTTTCTTTTATCAGAAACTATTTTTAATATGTTTACTTCTGACTTCAGTATTGAGAAATCATAATTTATGTTAAGAAATAAATTCATTAGTTAAAAAAACAGTATTGCATATTATATTTTATAGTATATTTATTGTGTTATTAATAAATTTATTAAATATTAAGAACTTACAAGTAAAGCTGGCATCAGTTATTTCTTTTCTTACGTTTGTTAAGAATTTTTATATGAATCAAAGCTGTTGGATTAAGAAGGCTTTAATTCTTTAAATGTTTTAGTTTTAGTATTACTTTCTTAAAAATTAATGATCAAATTTTTAAAAGCACAAATGAGTTTGTCATTCCATATGGCATCATTCTTTGAGACAATGTATAATATGGTGCAACTTTTTGAATTATCATCAGGTCTTGAAATTTTGATCTGACATTCTGATGAAGTTGGCAGTTTCTATTAGTCATATGGAATATGATACTGTATTAAAGTGTAGAAATGCACAAATGAATTTCAATCTTTGCTTATGCTTTGATTGATCAGACTTTGTGCAATATTAATTAGCCTCTTTGAACCATC
>JAPMOR010037143.1:206312-241048 GCA_026543865.1 Argiope aurantia | reverse complement strand
TCTTTGAACCATCGTCAGATCTTGAAATTGTGATCTTGCACACTGATGAAGTTGGTACAGTTAATATTTAATTTGCTTTCTGTTACTATGCATTTTAAATGATACTCTATTGTTAAAAGTAGTAGAAATGATATGTTAAGTGATAAAAATGCACAAGAGTTCATCTTTGTTTATGCTTTGATTGCAATACTTTGTGCAATTTTAATTAACCTTTTTGAACCATCACATATTGCAATTGCACATTGATGAAGATAGTTTTTTACCTGACATTTTACTCAACATTTTATTGTTTGTGTGCTATTACTATATTTTATTCTGTTGAAGAAAGTGGTTTCATATTTTTTTTTATTTTTTTTTCCAGGTTTATAATTCAAAGCGCTTTAGAGCTGGCAAGGGTAAAATGAGAAATCGTAGGAGAATCCAAAGATTGGGACCTGTTATTATTTATCGTAAAGATCAAGGTCTCACCAGAGCTTTCAGAAATATTCCAGGTTTGTAAATTTGTATATTTTGGTGAAATCTGAGTCACCCTTATCTTGCGCTGTTTTGTTTAGGATACTATTAATTATTTAGTGGAAGAAGTATGTGAATGAAGTCTTATCTCAAATTAATTGTGATATAATTTCAGTATGATACCGTATGATTACAGTTATGATACTTAATAAAATTTATAGAATGGGTAGCATTAAAAATGCATACTTCATATAACAATTCTGACAAATGTCTTTAGTATTAAAAATTTGCAAAAAATTACTTTATGGTTTTATTTTGTACAAGAATTTTATTTTGTTTACTGAGAATTAGTATATCCTCAATTGTTTCTAAAATTATTGAAATATTTTCTGGTTTAGGTGTTTTGCATCTTCAACACAATAACTTAGCTATTGATTATTTTGTTGATATATTTATGTATTGCCTTCATCAGAATTTTCCTTTTTCTGTAGGTGTTGAAACAATTAATGTTGATAAACTAAATCTTCTTCGTCTTGCTCCTGGAGGCCACGTTGGACGTTTTGTTATTTGGACTGAAGGTGCATTTAAAAGACTTGATGCTCTTTATGGGACATGGGAAAGAAAATCTGCCAAAAAGAAGAATTATAAGTAAGATTTATTTTTTAAAATCATATTGCTTTAATATCTTTATTTATACAATAATTTATTCGAACATATATATTGGGCTATGCGAGATGAATCCATGTTTAACCTTTCACTACTAACTCGGCTGTAAGTATAAGTTTTCACTACCTTCAGGATTCTTGTGGGTAAATGTTGTATTTTTACATTTCATTTATTTATAGATTAGATGTGTTGTGTGTAAATTTAGATTATACCATTGTTGTATAATTCTATTAAGTATCAAATCTAGAGAAGGGTTAGTTAAAGAAATGCTTCTTAGATCTAAAATAGGTAAATTAATGGGAAAATTGACAATTTTACTTAAAATTATACAGAATGGAGTATTTTATACCTTTTATTTGGTTTTTTATTAATCTGTTGCAATATAAATTAGTTGATAAGTGTGTAGCTATATGCATAGTTGGTAATTTACTAAATGTTGGTTTCAGTTAACATGCAATTAACCCCTAGTACTTAAGTACTAGATATTAATTGTATTAACTGAAAATATATTTGATGAAATTGGATTTTCATTGTTTCAGTCAGGTTAAGTTTTAATAGTGACATGCAATGAAAATTTTTTGTATTATAGGTAAATATAATTATTAAAGTTTATAATTTTTAATTAAAAATACTTTTTTTTTTTTCCTTAGGGTACTGCAGAATGCAAGATCAGTTTCTTTAGATCTCACCTTTAAAAATATATATATTTCTA
The DNA here is from genome assembly GCA_026543865.1 of Argiope aurantia. Classification (NCBI taxonomy): domain Eukaryota; kingdom Metazoa; phylum Arthropoda; class Arachnida; order Araneae; family Araneidae; genus Argiope; species Argiope aurantia. The sequence continues at coordinate 239,217 of JAPMOR010037143.1, read as the reverse complement.
TTAACAACTTTAAGTATATTCCTCTTGGATAGCTTTCTTAAAAAAATTTTATGTAATTTTAAAATTGGAAATTTCCTTTAGATTATCTAAAGTATATATCTTTAGAAATAAATCATACTATTACTCAGGCTTATTTTTATTTTTTACTCTCAAGATGTTTTGAAATATAACAATTTACTATGCAATGTAAGTAAAGTGATTAAAATTTACTAATAATTTCAGTCTTGAATTTTTAAGTTGACAAATGCTGAAAATATACAATTTTTTAAAAATTCTTCTCGATACATAATGAGATGTATGTTTTTCTTATGAAATATTTTAAGACATGCATTTTTATTTGCAGTTTGCCAATGCATAAGATGACTAGCACCGATTTGGCTCGTTTGCTGAAGGATTCTAGAATTAGACGTGTAATGAGACCACCAGTGTAAGTTTTCACATATTTGCATTGCACAATTCCAGATATCAGTCTTGTCTGTTTATCTTCAAATGCTATGCAACATCAAATATTCATTTTCAAAATTTAAAGCAAATGGAACACAGTTTTAAAATTGTAGTGTGCCCTCTCTTTTATATAGTTAAGTCAGTAAGTACATAATATTTTCAATTTTCTTTAGCACGAAAGTTCAGCGCCACATTTTGAAAAAGAACCCATTGAAGAACATTAGGGTAATGATGAAATTGAATCCTTATGCTGCTGTGTTGAGGAGAAAGAATTATCTGCATGCTGAAAAGAAAAAGAAGGAAAAGGAAATCCTGTTGATGAAGAAAAGAGGAGTAAGTTTACTTCTCATGTTACAGTTTTAAAAATTGATAAAATTAGATTGTTTCAAGATGTTCTTAATACAATGAAATGACAAATATGAATGAGTCTTAAGGAAATTGGATGAGTAAATATCTCCTTTAAAGTTTGTAATTAAGCATATATGTAGAAGTTTTTAAACAAATATTGTAGTTTATACTGATATGTTATATTGTGTTGCAGATTCCAATTCCTGAAGAAAAAGGAAAGAAAAAAGGTGCTGCTGCTGCTGTCAAGGATAAGCCTGCAAAAGGAAAAGGTGCAGGAAAAGAAAAGGCAAAAAAGGAAGTGAAGGCTAAAGCTAAAAAATAGACTGAAAAAATTGTGAAAATAAATTAAACTTCACAGGAAAATCTTTTTTTCTTTCCCTTTTTAAAAAAAAGTTTACTGTGTATTTGAAAAAGCAGAATTATTTATAATTCTGGGACATCTTAGGTATACAATTTTTAAAAATCATACGACTTATACAAGTTATTACCATTTTAATGCTTTGCACATCTAATGCTTCAGCATTTTACCGGATTATGTTGAATAAATAGCCCATCGATTTAACTTTCGTTTTCTGCTGATGTTTTAAACTAAATTTAATTTATTTAAATTGAATCCAATCTGAAAATATTAAAAAAATGTGCAATTACAATGTTATAAACATTTATTTTCTGGTGTATTCAGCGGATAATGTATAAAATTCAATGAAAGCTATATTTTAAATACATTAATCAAAGTACCAAAAGAGTTGATTAAAAGTTATTGACTGTTTTTCTGTTTCTCAGTTTGATACATTGCTAATATTAGGGTGTATCAAAAGAATTGGTTTTTTGAATGCTTCCCTATCAAAGTTTGTATATGCTATTTGCTCATTACTATTGTTAAATTCAAAATATAGCATGGATTTGTGTATTTCTCTTTCTAAATCATCTAGTTTTTCTTCATTTTAAGATAGACAATCTTTTATATCAACCACTAGCCTATCTCTCTTTATTAATTCCTAAATTTAGAAATAGGTGATGTTACAAAAAATATCAAGGTATTACCATTTTAAAAAACTATATAAGTAGCCTAAAATGTTTAACTTTAAGCCAGATATGAAGATTGTTGCATTTCAAAAATATTAAGTAACCAGCATATAGTATCTAAATCCTTTGTAGTTTTTTCAATAGTAAGTTTATATGAATGGGGAAGTAAGAATTCAGCAGATAAGTTTCAAGACTTTCCCCCCTCATTCATACATTTCCATCTTTGTTCAGTTAGCTTGATAATGCATGTATAGAAATGAATATCATATGGATAAATAATGAATGATTAGAAATTTTCAAGAAATATGAATGAAATGTTCCTGACTTTTAATGGGAGAAAATGATAATATATCTTATAAACCAAATGTATTTTATATATTAAAAATCAAAATTTATAAGTAGTCAGAGTGGGGGGGGGGGGGGCATCCAGAGAACAAAAGTAAATTTTGGAAGAAAATTAAAAGTTTTTGGATCCCAAGTTGCTGCTGGTTTGATTGCAGCTCTGGCATATTTAAATTCGAAGAGATAAAAACTGGGTCCTAAATTCACTGAAATTGTTCGTAGAATTAGAACTTTGATTAATCTGACGAGTAACTCATGATGAGAAGTGGGTTTACCAACAAAACTCGAATTTTTATAATCAGAAATCTAGATTTAAGGTGTCTCCTTTGTATTGTTTTGTGAACAGCATGTAAGCTGTTTGTATAAGGAAAATTGCCTCTTTGCGTCAAACGAGGGAGGGACCGTACATCTAACGCGAATTAAAAGGGGGAAAAAATTGAACTAGTGACTGATTTCCATTTAGGCAATTGCCTAGGGCCTCTACAATGAAAGGGGTGGCAAGCACTTTATTTTCCTATTTGTCAAATAAATATTTTTAGAAAATATAAAATTTATGAAAGATAAAAATATTAGTGTATTGACAAATTATACTCGATAGCATTAGAAATTATCAAGTAATGGAGTCACTTTCATCAGACTCAATTATTAGAATATTTATGAAACCGAACATCTGCTTCTATACTATTGTCTTTGAATAAATATTTTTACTTTAAGGGGGCAATGGACTTGGAAATAAGCAAAAAATAGACAAAAACATGCAATTTTATTTTTATCGTTTTATTACCAAAATATATGCTTATATTCAACTAAAATAGTTATAAAATGTACTGTTCAATAAAATAAATATTTGAAGGGTTAAAAGAAAAAGGTACATCTTAATGACTTTTCTCAAAATAATATTGTAATTAGATTTGAATATCTTTGAAATGTTCTTAGTCCTAAGTGTCTTAATTTTTGAAGAAATTGAGATTGATAATCAAGATTTCAGCCAAACATTTAAAAAAAGGGGGATATGCATTTTATGTTTCGAGTTTTCTTATCTCGTTAAAAGTCGATTTTAGTTCAGAAAAATATAAAATTCCTATGAAAATTTAGTCAGTTTGCATAAAAATATTTCTAAAAAATTAGTATTTAATCGGAATTGCAAAATTATACGTAGTTTTGTTCCTAGTAAATTTACATTGGGTAATAAGAAAAAAACTAAGACGCCTGGAATATTTTGAAATTTTTAAAAATTATCTATTAAATTTTTTAAAAATAATTATTTCGTATTAAAATTTAATAAAATAAAGAAATTTATATTTTAATACATATGCATAAAAAAATTCATAACACTGAATAATTCCCAAAAGTGTCCAATCGAGTCCACTGTTCCCTTAAATCGGCATATAAAATATTTCTGTGCTGCAATTATTTCAGAAGTTGCAAGTTGACTTACTTCCATTCAAAAGGTCCATATACACTATGAACAGAGAATATGAAAAAAATTAAAATTCCTCTTTTCTTTTTTTTAATATTTCACAATTTGATGGAATCGTATAGTCGGCGAGGTAAATGACCGTATATCTACTTGCCTTATGTTGCACACTACTAATAAACTATAATATATCTGTAAACATCATATATTTACAAATCCGTAGATTTTTCCATTTAAATTTCTATCTCTCCAATCGGCTATTATAGTTCAGAATATTGTTTTACTCCTTGATCATGTCGGGGCCCCAAGTCAAATCTCACAGATGAAGTCGCGAGCATAGATTTAATCGATAAGATGCAGATATATTCTTATTCTTGCGATAGAAACTTTCATACATATAAAAAGCTGAATCATTTTTAAAAATCCATGTTGCATTTGAATCCTGCGCTTTTGTAATTCACAGTTGTGATTGTCCTAACGGAATACAGTTCCATAAGATTTTCATTTAAAGCGATGTTACCTATTAAATGTGACGTAGGGCATTTTTGCTTTGTAGGAAACTATGAAGTTTGTTTTGAACTGGTTCTTGCTGCGATTCTCCGCTGTCCATTTCTGTGCCGCCAGTGTTACGAGAAATGTGCGGTTTAGGTCCTTTCAAAAAAGTCAGCCACAGATCTCTCGTTTTCTTCTGTCGCAAAACCTATTGTTATGTCAGAAATTTAAAAGGTTAGCCGAATCTCATTTCATGCACATCACAGAAAAATAATTGCAAAAAATTGTTCTTCATTTTAATGTGTTCTTATGCAGGGTTTACACTCGACCCTACCCAAGCCTACTAGTAGACAGCACATGCGTAGAAAGGCTGAAAAATGCGGTGCAGTCGATGGCAAGTAATTGTCCAGACGGGACAACAATATGTCGTATTGTATTTTTTTCTTACTACGTATGCGTTTCTAAAATTTGAAGATTTTTTTAGCGCGAAAAAAAATTGATTATCACAGATTAATTCCGACATTTTTTGGTCTTTGTACTTTCTGATGCAAGATAGTATTTTTTTTTCATTTTATTTGCCATTTCTTTTCTATAGTTTTCCAAATTTAAGTAGGTAGACTTTTTTTTTACCATGTTTTTTTGTGTAAATATACATTATTTTAATAAAATACGCAGTGAAAAAAATTTAGGGACGCCAAAACGGCAATTTATAGCTAAGTTTGGAATGTCTGAATCTATCTTAAGAAATTGTGGCAAACATAAATCAGTCCTTTTGTACGTATGCGCTGCCTATTGGCCGTCTTAAAAGGGACTATGGGATAAAATCAACAATATTTTTATGACATCAGTTACATATCACATGGATGTTAGAGTAACAGCACAACAATGCGCTTCTGCTCTGAATGAGTGCTCAGAAACATTTGAGATAAAATATCAAATAATTTATTTGACAGCATTTGATATTGCATTGAGCGAGAAGTCTTTATAGATGATGTAGTTTAAATAATGGCCAGAGGTTATAATAGAAGAAAAGTGAAGACCCAAATGTCGCATATTAAGGCAGCGTGAGCGCAAGTGATCATTTAGTAGTGGAATATGGATACGGGTACTGTCTTTTTTTATGTGTAAACTCAATTTCGTTGCTGATTAGAGGGTTCACAGGAGTGGAGATTTGATCAACGAATTTTCTTGAAGAAATATTTGACGTGTTATAACATCAAGAAAAAGGGGGGGGAGCATTTATTTCAGGATTATCTAAAATTTATATCAAAAATAACAATTAAAAAATTTCTGATTTGTTGCTTTATTCACAAATATTCCTCAACAATACACTTGTATATTATCTGTACTCTTATTAGTTTCTTTCAAGTTTTATTGAACTATGCTGCATGCCAAATTTCAAATTAATAAATGCTTGACTCATTTTGCTATTATTTGGAGGTTTTTCTTTTCCCCCGAACGCATTCGCTCCCGTCAAAATCAACAAGAATTTTTTTTTCTTCTTTTTTTTACCACCTTATTTTCAAAATTCAATCGCAGGCAACTGTGGTTTATGACTGTTCAAAAGAAATCGAGCCAAAGTTGATAAATGTCCGTTTAAATCAATCCAGAGCACTAAAGCATGAAAACTCCATTCCATGTGAAAAATTATTCTGAGATGCTTTCTTACAAGCGGAACAAGAAATTCGATGATTGACAATTGTTAAAGATAGTTGGAAATGAAACTTCGATTAATTCTTAACTTCAAATCTGATAACATCAAACGCATATTTTCAGTCACATTAAACGCATATCCAGTATATAAAAATGTCGTGTCACTGTGTGTGTGTTCGTATTCCTCCGAAACGGCTCGACCGATTTTTATGAAATTTTTTATGTGTATTTGGTAGGTATGAGAATAGGTCGTAAAATATATTTCATAACACTAGGTAATTAGGGTGTCCCTATCCCGTCATTTCACGTTCAACGTACGCTCATGAGATCAACGCTTGCTTGAAATCATCGCCACTGGCGTAATGTTGAACAAGTCCAGCTAAAAATAAAAATGCGTGTCCAAATGCTACAAGATCCATCTGCTGAGACATTCTCGGACCAATTGTTAGATATCGGCGGTGGAAAAGTTGCTATCTATGAAAATACCGGATGCATAAAATTTTCCACTAATTTCTGCACTATCGTGAATTCGCAAAATGCTCTCATTGACCGCATATTTCCCGATATACGCGCAAAATACTTAAATCATGCGTGCCTGGCAGAAAGAGCCATTTTGGCATCAAAAAATGTGGACGTCGACGATTTAAACTTCGATACAGCAATCGTTGCCTGGCGACTTGGTATCATACAAATCGATCGATACAGTTTGCGATGCTAACAAAACTGTAAATTATCCAACAGAGTTTTTGAACTCACTGGATTTGCCAGGCATGCCACCATACTTTCTACGACTGAAAGTTGCATCTCCGGTTATTTTACTTCGGAATTTGAACCCACCACGGCTGTGCAATGGCACGCGATTGGTCATTAAAAAATTGGTGAAAAACGTTATCGAAGCAACCATTTTGAATGGCAAATTACAAGCCGAAAATGTTTTGCTGCCACGAATTCCAATGATTCTCACAGACGTGCCAACCGAATTCAAACGCGTTCAATTTCCTATTAGATTGGCATTCGCAATGATAATCAATAAGTCGCAAGGCCATACGATGTCTGCGGCGTAGATTTGGGCACGCTTTGTTTATCGAGCTTATTTGTGTTGGCTAAATACGGACTGACAAAGAATATCGTACATTCAATTGTTTTTCGAGCTACACATACTTTAAAGAAAATAGAAATTTCACTTCATTTATCAAGTCTTTTAATTTCTAACTTTAAAAATCTTCGTTCCCTTATTTATTGCGATTTAATTTTCTTATCTTTTTTTTTCTCTCCTTTTGTTTTTTGCTTTGGTTTCTCAATTTTTCATAAAAAATATTTTTGTTATTTTTATTCATTAATATTTTTTTAAAAATTTATTAAAAATTAGTTTCTATCTTTTGTTTTTAATATATTTCAAATTCATTATTTTTATAAAATTTAGAAATCATTTTTTTTTCAAATTACCAGAAAATGTTGGTTTCTAATATGGGGTTCAAACTAAATAAAATTACGCAATTAAATTATAATTAGATTCTGATATTTATTTATCTTTAGAGCTACTAGAAAGGAAACTAAAAACGTTGGCCCTCCCAATTGGTTTATTTTAGACTTCAAAGTTCTGATCGATTGCTAAATGATTAGTGACGAGTTTAGAATAGAAGATAACTTACAAAAAAGATGAAAAATAAGAATCCTTGTAATGTAGTCGTTACGGTGAATAAATATTGGAATATTAGTTCGACTCCTTCCATGGCTGCCAAAAACCCAAATACCCAAGACAATCCTGGAAGAAAGAGAAAAATATTTATATAAAGAATTTGAGAGAAATTCATATAAATGGGTCTGTTTTAAAATCGATTTTATGAAAAAAGTAATTAAAAAACGTTTTTAGCATTTTAAACCAAAACTTCTTTATTGAAAGATAGAAAATGTGTAGGTATGATAAAAAAAGCATAAAAATTATTTTATGTAATTTTGCTTTTTTTTTAAAATAATTTAAACGATGTAAGGTATCCCAAGTGGAAAGGAGATCTTAGCTGTATCGGCGTTAGATTGAATCCCAGTGAATTAATGCTTTACCCGTTAACTTGTATGATGGTTTCCCAGTTGCACATCATATAGTTATGAAATATAAATCTTTAGAGTGAACCTAACTCTTTTACTGAATATAGAGCTCTATCTTTGGCTATTAATTATTAGTACACGATTAATATACAAGTACCCGAAAATCGAATAGGAATCCTCACGCCTTTTGTTTCCAACCGATTGAAATCAAATTTTGACACAGAACTAAGACTGTTGCCACAAGATCCCATTAAATTTTTATTTCTTTAGTGTGTTTGCATACATTCGAAATTAAAGATTAACCAGTGGTCAATATTTTGATAGCTTTGATTCAAAATTTGATAAGAAACTATATTTTAGAACTATATTATATTATTTTAAATCTAGTTATTAAATATATTGTTACAAATCTGTAACTCGGAACGAATATTGTCATCGTGGGAAAAACCGTTGTAAGATCTGTCCTGTGCGTGCTGACCTGAGAGCTTGGCGACTAAATGGATCATACTGGAAAGTTCGAGAAGTTTCACGATCCATCCAGTAGGAACCAAGATACACTCAGATACGCCCTGATTGGTCTGGAAGATTCTAGCCCCGCCTCCCGGAACTATAAAAGACAGACACTCTGAAGCTGCAGTGAGACCAGATGGAACAGAAGACCAGTATTTATACCATCACAGTTCAGGGCACACATGCAGCCAAGACTACAAGCTGCTATGAAGGAGATAGCCTGGCTAAGCCAGGCGAGTGCTCAAGAAGTCGCCAAATCTCGCTGCAGTGAAGTCGTGTGTGAGAGTAGTCGGAGTCGCCGACAAGTAAAAGAATTTTAGGATTAGACAGCAAGCAAGCTGCTGAACTAACGATTAAGTGCGCTGCGTTATTACAATTCATTAGCGGTATTTGTAGAAAAAAAATGTTGTAACGTATTTCATAAGTTAATACTTGGAACAGATTAATGAATATTTTTTTACGTTGAAGTTATTCAAATAAGTTACCTTAATTTCAGTTTTTTTGAAAAATAATAAACTTTCCGGCTAAAATAAATAAGACAGGAACCATATTAGCAATTTTAAAAATAGCATAAAATATATTTTAAATAAGAAATAATTAAACTTCACTGAAATTTATTCAATTATTCAGTATTTCATTTTATTTTAAGTAGGAAAATTTATTTATCTTCTATTTTATTCGATTCCTGTTAATTTATTTTCATAATTAAATACATCATTCCAAGTGATCGACATGTAAATGCAACATCTATGCATACTGCGTTGAAGAGCTTAGTTCTTAGATACGATATCAGAAGCTAAAGTTTTATCCGCAGGTAAAATTCTAGTAAATGATTGCCTATTTTCTTAAAAATATTGTCACGGAATTAATGTTAATTTTCAATTTGTTCAAAATCTATGCACATTCAAGCTAAAAAATATATGTAACTTTATATTTTAATCTCTCTGTTTCTTTCCTGAATTCTTTGATCGAAAGTATAGATTCGTATAAGTTGGACTTTTATGGTAATTTCAATTCCTATAAATATTTAGGACGTCGAACAAGCCTAATATAATAGCTATATAAGGGTAATTTCTGAAATCAATTTCTGGAAAGGGCGAGGTTGTTGTATTTTGGAACAAATTTTTACATGCATAATGCCCACAAAAAAATGAAATAAAGTTTTATTTCTCTAAATATTACATCGAATTGATTCTCTATAGTCCCTTTAAATACTCGCCAAATTTTCCTGCCGAAGCTAATTAAGTTTCAGTAAATCTACCATACGAGTGCACTAGTTAATGAGTGAGAGAAAGTTCTAGTATTTCTATTGAACATGAGAAAGATACGCATTTACTTTTATACCGGGTTTACACTCGGCCAGTTATAATTCGACCAGTAGACAGCGCATGCGTAGAAAGGCTGAAACATGCTGTTCGGTCGATGGCAAGAACTTGTCCCGATGGGACAACAACATGCCGCTATATTGTATTTTTTTCTTACTGTGCATGCATTTGTAGAATTTGGAGATTTTTATTTGGCGTGAAAAAAATTTATCACTTATCATAAATTAATTCTGCCGTTTTTTGCTCTTTATTCTTTCTGATTCGAGATTATGTTTTTTTTTTTCATTTTGTTTGCCATTTTTTTTCTATAGTTTTCCATAGATAAGTTGACTTTTTTTTATTTTACCATGTGTCTTTGTATAAATACCCATCATTTTAGTACGATACGCAGTGAAAAAGAAAATTCAAGGACGCCAAAACGGCAATTTATAGCCTAGCATGAAATGCTCGAATCTATCTTATGAAATTGTTGCAAACATAAATCAATCCCTTTCTGCACAAGCGCTGCCTACTGGCCGTCTTATAATTGGCAAGTGTAAACTCGGCATTATAGAAAGAAAGCGGTCAGAAACAAAGCAAATTAATTTTTACCTAATAGTACTGACACACAAAATACAGCTTTTGCTCGAGTTATCATTTCTTGTTTGTCACTTTGATTACTCCTCAAATACTGTTTCGATCTACCACAAGTAATAGAATATGAGATTACTCCAAAAATCACAAAATTTATTGCCAGCATCAATAAAACAGGCGTTGCTACAGCGTAAAAGAATGCTTTTTCAGACACCCAACAACTGAAAGAAATAATAATAATAAAAAAAGATAAGAATAAAATCGTTAATAAATAAATCCTTGCAAAAATTGAACAGGAATTAAATGCAATTGTTTCGAATATAAATTAATTCCCTTTAGGACATCTATTGGAAACTCACTGGAAATTTTAAAGATTCTAATTTTAGCATCATAAACTTTATGTGAGAAAAAGAATTGAATCTTAGGTATTATTTCATATCATTTTCAGTTCTTTTCGGCAGTACTTTGAATCCGTTAATGCCCAATTATTTTAAAACATAGATTCTAATAAATTTCATTTAAATTATGTTGAAGTAGCAGAAATAAAGTAGTAGTAATATTAAAATAAATTCTACAATTTTTTGGAGGAAAATTCTTGAAATTATAAAATTGAAAAGAAGCAATTCAAAATTATATATATGTGCGTGTATGAGTGTGTTAAAAGTTTTTATAAATATCGAAAAATAAATTATATTTTTGAATTCCTTGCTTTCTTTCAATAATATACCAAAGGTAAAAACAAAATAAATACACGTTGACTTTAAAATCTTGCCAATGGTTAGTACATGTTGATTGAAAATTGCTTTGCAGTTCATGGATACATATAATCTTGCAAGAAAAAAGAAAAAATGAAATGCATTCAGTTTAGTCAGAGAAGTTTGATGTAGCTATCGTATATATAGTAAGCATTGTATTAATGAGTTAAGTAATCCCCCCCACATACATATATATATATTGGAATTACTTAACTGATTAACACAATTGCAATCAATTTATAAAAATAATCCAATATGCTAGGAAATTTTCCAGCATTGTACAATCGTCCTTTTTGAGCGTCATTTACTTTTATTTTCGGAGGATAAAATGCACTTATTACAGTTGTTTTGCCTTTATGTTAAAGATGAATATTATCGGGAGCCACCTCAGTTACGGGATAAGTTACCTTATAAGTAAGAAATTCTATTTTCCCCTAGTGAATATCGTAATGATGTAGGACTGAGGTGCCTTCACGCCGATATCGGGACTTACCTTTCGATGGTGGTGGCCGTATAGGCAGCACCGTAGTGGAGGCTATTTTGCATTCATCTCAGTTTTCGAATATGCTGTTGCAGAGGTCTGATTTTCATATTATCACGAACGCTTTGGCATGGAAGGGGCGGCTCGTTTTTTTAATTGAGATTATTTTATAGATGATACTGACTCTAAAAATGGGGCCGCGGTGGCCAGGTGGTAAGGTCTCGGCTTGTGAGCCGTAGGTTTCAAGTTCGAGACCCGATTCCACCGAAAAGCCGTCGTGTAAGGGGGTCTGTTGCACGTTAAATCCGTCATGCCAAATGTCCTCCCGCTGGTGTGGTGTGGCGTGGAGAGGGGGATGCCAGCTCAGGTGTCGTCCTCGTCATCTGACCGTGGTTCAAAATTACGAGGTCCGTCCCAAAATAGCCCTAGTGTTGCTTAATAACGGGACGTTAATATAACTAAACTAAACTAGACTCTAAGAACAATAGGTCTCATTTGATTTGACTTTATACAAAAAACATGTTATATTTCGATTTTTTTGTCAAGCCGATAAGACATCAGAATACTACCGATATATTTATCATTTCATTAATCTTTTTTCAAACAACATAATCAACCGATGAAATAAAGACACCTTTTTTTCTTCGAGACTGAGGATTTGATTCAATCCTTCAGACTTGTAGAATTTTCCTATTAGTTCGTCATTTGACAAGAGTGAAGAGTCTATCCGGCGCTCTTTTCATTCTAAAATAATAAGGATAATAAAAATAATGAAATGACTTTTAGACAAAAAAAGGTTGTACTCACTATTCGCTTTTACCGCTATAGAGATTGTGATCTACACTTAAAACAGCTACCACGATTATAAGAGGCAATCCTGCAGAAATATTTTTATAAAAATAAAATCATATACTGCAAAGATATTGACATTTGTCTAACAGTGAAGCATTTTTTTAATCCATTTAAATTGAATAATTGATTTACCATTGTAGGAAAAATTCATTTACATATAATTTTTATTTATGAAAAACTTTGCATAAAAATATTTCCTTAGTGCTAATTTGGCGATTTAAGCAATGAAATAAGTTATTGAAGAGCAGGAACTTCATAAAACAGCCACGGAAAAAATAATTGGAAAATGTACTGAATAATAATTTTTTTTTGTAAATCTATTGTGTTTACAATACAATAACATTAAAATAACATAATTAATCAAAGGGAATTTAAGTTTAATAATGCAAAAATTTGAAAGAAATCAATTAGTATAAAAAGAAAGTCCGTAAAAAAGAAATTGAAAATTCTCTTAAATGCATTTGAATTAATTACATTATATATGTGTGTGTGTGTGTATTTTCCTTTTTCATGTAATCTCAATTACTTTGACATTAAGTAAAAAGGATGATATTTATAAAAAGGCATTTCTAGTTTCATTATAAAATTATCATATATATATATATTTGGCATAACTTTATACTAATTCTGCACTTCTTTGGTAAACTATTGTAAGTAACAAATTTGACATAATACAAATTTGCCAAAAATAGTTCCAGAGTGCATATATCTTTTGTAATTTGTTTGTTTGCTTTATTTATTTTTCTACTTATAGTTACGACACTTTATTCATATATTATTGATATGGTCAAAATATTGTAATTTTTATAAAAACATCAAAATAAACAGGATTAAATTTACGATAGTTTACGTCTCTTACAAAATTAATAATTTGTAAGAGACGCAATTTGCAATTGCAAATAATAATTTGCCTAATTTGCAAATTATCATAATCGACAATTTTATTTACCATTTTAGCATTTAATATGAAAGATTTTGGTGTAATTCGAGTAAAAGAATCAACCATTGCAAACATTTCAAATGTTTTATACCTACCCCAAGCAAAAAACGAAGCCTTCTGTATGAAACGAGGGATGTAAGTTCCGATAACTTTTACCAAGCCGTAATATTGTAAGACTGCTTCTACGAGCATCCAAGAAAAAGAGGTTAACATAAAGTAGTGCAGAAGCAGAGCAACTACCATACATCCGTGCTTCGATCCTATTCTCTCGATTCCGCTCACGAAAATGAAGAGAAACAAAAATAGGGAGAGGGAGAGATTGAATAAGACTTTGTGTTTCACATCCGACCTCCATTTGCTGCAAGAATAAACAAAATTTTCATTTAGCATTTCATTCAAATGATAAGTTGATTTGAAATGAAACTCAGACAGAAATTTAAGAAGAAATGAAATATATATGCAAAACTTAAAGAGTTATAATTTTTTTATAAATAATTCTGTTGTTAAAGACCTTTCTTTCCCCACAGAAATTTCCGCTGACCGTTTATCATAATTTGAAGGCGATAAAAAAAACACACTAAATTATATTAATGCACTTTTCGAAAAATATGATCAGTTTTTTTGGGAGGGGGGCAGGGGGGGGGAGTTTAGATTAAAATATCTTTTCATAGCTACATTGTAACTAATGAGATTAGATTTAGTAATTCTGAATTAAGTAATTTAGTAATTCTGAAGTAATTAATTTATTAATTCTGAAGTAATCAAGTAATTAGTAATTCTGAAGCGATCAATTTAATAATCCTGAAGTAATTAAGAAATTTAGTAATTCTGAAGAAATTAAGTAATTTAGTAATTCTGAAGTAAGTAAGTATTTAAGTACTTTAGTAATTCTGAAGTAATTACGTAATTTGGTAATTCTGAATTAATTAAGTAATTTAGAAATTCTGAAGTAATTAAGTAAGTAAATAAGTACTTTAGTAATTGTGAAGTCGTTGTGTAATTTGGTAATTTTGAAGTAATTAAGTAATTTAGTAATTCTGAAATAATTTTTTAATAATTCAGCTATCAAATGTCCAAATCGCATATTATATGATTATTTTACTCTCCAAACATATCATAAGAATAACTTTTTACTATAGCATAAGAATTTCTGATATTTTATAGCTTTAGAAAGCACTTAGCCGCTTCACTGAAACTCTTTATTTTCGAAATCTCCGAGTTCATTAGTTCTGGAAATTCTTACATTACTCTAGTTTTTACAGCAATTTCATTGAGGTTATTCAGGTTCTTTAGATAGGAAGAACCTCGGGGTTTATTAAAATTCAAAATTTTTCAAAGAAGAATTTTCTGGACATAGAAGTCTAGCGAATATGATGACTGTAAAACATCGCTATCGTGGTATGACAGAAATGTGGATGCAAGCTGATATTGTGTTTCATGAATGCAAGATATATTTTCCATGATTCAAGTTTTTCTCTTTCTCTAATATGAAATAAGAATCATGAAATAAAATAAAATACGATGATATAACATTTGCAATTGAAATTTAAAGAATTGCTTTAAGAATCAATAATTAAATATGCGATTCTTAACTTTTACAACTCTCAAAATGTTTATCAGTTTTAATTATTGTTTTATGTAGGAATATTAATTTGTGCCAGCGTCATGGTCTAGGCGTAGCGCATCTTCCCTTGATCTGGGCGTTCCGGGTTCGAGTCCTGATTCGGGCAAGGTTGTTCTATACCCTGTGTCCTATCTGTGAGGTGTGTGAAAGAGTCGCCTTTTAAAAAGGGATTACACAAACGAATGTTTGAGTATCATCTTCTTCATATGAGCTAAAGTCAGACTTCTGTCCTCGGGTGCTCAAGAGTCCTTACCCTCAGAAGCTACAGCACTACTCTTTCCCCGACCTTTTACTTGATTTGAATTGGGGTTAAGTCCAAGAAGGATAAGCAGCAGCAACAACATATTAATTTGTCAAAGAATTTACGAGAAGATTCAATTCTTGGAAGATTATGAGCTTTTATTAAATGAACCCGTATGTAAGTTATAAAACATCTCTTTAAATAACTGCTATGTCATGAGTGAAAAAAGAATTTTTTTTTAATCTTAGAAACCTATATTGAAATTATCATCAAATATTATAACATCTATATTGAATTAGTATCAAATTAAGTTTTAATGTACAGGGTGGTTATAATTAAAGTTACCCTGTTTAAACCTACGTAGTGTCCGCTTTAGCGGAAGGATGTCGAAGAAACTTGATACTTATGTTGTATGGATCATGGGGAACAGAAATTTGCAATAAAAAAAAATTAGTTCAAATTTCAACCGCGAGGTGAGAAGGCGGCGCATGAAAAACAAAAAACACAATTTAGAAGTTAAAAACTTTATTTAATTGCAATATATGTTCAATGTGCATTCCATTTTCGTCAAGCACATGTTCAAAGCGTGCTATGGTGTGTTCAACAGTGGCACGAAAGGTTTCTCGATCAATTTCAGCAACATGATGTGTTATACTTGCTTTCAATTCACGCAGAGTCCGTATGCTTCCTCCATAGACACGATCTTTCAGGAATCCCCATAACCAGAAATCACAGGTATTCAAGTCCGAAAAACGCGGAGGCCAGGCAGTTGTAAAACTTCTTGAAATTACCTGTTGATCTTCAAATTGGGCACGAAGCAATGCCGTCACTGGTCGAGCAATGTGAGGTGGTGCACCATCTTGCATGAAGACAGTAATCCCTAAACATTCTCTTCTTGTAACGCAAGAATGACTTGCTGCTGAAGAAGGTCGCGGTAACTGGCACCCGTAACGGAACACCTTTGAGGCCTATAAGGCGCGTTCTCCTCAAGGAAAAAAAAGGAACAAGAATGAAATCAGCAGTAAAAAAACACCGTACAGTAATGTAATCAGGATGTAGAGACTGTTCATGCACATCATTAGGACTTGCAGGACCCCATATGCGACAGTTCTGAGTATTAACTGCTCCGCCTAGGGTAAAATGAGCCTCGCCCGACCACAAAATGTTCCAAGGCAATGAATTGTCAAAGACTATTCCGGGCTAAAAAATTCTGACAAATTGATTTCGTTTCTTCGGGTCTGCAGGATTCAGCGCTTGCACATGATGGATGTGTATGGATACCACTTTATAATGGGTCGAAGAACTTTTCGTACTGTATATCAAAGGGAGGGACAAATCACGTGTAGTTTCATTTGAAATTTGTTTCCGTCCTCTTTCTTGTACCAGACACAACTCTCCAGTCTCTTCAAATTTAATAATCATCTTTTTCAAAGCCTGCCTGGACGTAGGCCCTTTCCGTAAGTCTTTCAAGTGTCGATATTCTCGCAGTTAAGCTGAAAAATTATGTTGTTCTGATAAAACAACTTTATCAGTAAAGCTCTTCCTTTCTTTTCTAACGACATGGCGAAGAGTGATTTTGCAGCAGTGATTACTGGCTTTTTAAATTACTATAAATTTGCATAACGGCGTTTATCGTACATGAAAACCGCCATCTATCGGCCGAAATTTGAACTAATTTTTTATTGCATATTTCTTTCCCCCTTAATCCATACAACCTAAATATCAAGTTTCTTCGACATCTTTCCACTAGAGCGGACACTACGTCGGTCTAAACAGGGTAACTTTAATTATAACTTTAAACTTTTTTTTTATGAATCTTTAAATTCATATTATATCTTAAATAAAATTTGGGATTCCATTTTTTTTTCTCATATTTAAAAAAGACATTTCAAAAAAAAAAAAGTAGAAGTTCAGAAAATTTCATACCTAAATAAAATAAAAGTGAGAATGATGCTTCCTAGTCCAAATATCGACAGAAAACATCCAATATAAGTTATAATACTCAATAAATTCCGGTGAACTGGAGTAAACACATTGTAATAGTTTATTTCCTGAAATATAATATCAGAAAAATAATAATTTTTGTAAATAACAATAATAAATCTAGCAATTAAAAATGATTAACAGCAATTATATGAAAATGAACATAGCTAATTATAATTATGAATGTGTGTTGGCGCTCTAAAGGGCAGACTTCATTTCAATTTCAGACTTCAATTATAATTACCAAATTGTGCATATATATACATTGAAAGGGTGGAAATAGTACACTTTGGAGAGAGTTTTTTAAAATTAGAATTTAAAATAATTTAAAAAGTAAGCGAAATTTTGGTGCTTTATCGCTATAACTTCCTAATTTTTTTTCAATAATACCAATAGTTTTGGCATATAATTTTTTTTTCTATTGTTAATTATTTTTAAAATATTTTAAGTGCATTTTATAACAATAAATTTATCGAAATGAAACTCAAAGGTTAAGGGCTATTCCCGTATAAGTAGCTCAACCAACATAACCTAATGAGTTTCTCTTCATTTGACCAACCATTTGACAGATTTAGCTTAACATTTGATTTTAAAAAATCTACATTGTAGATATTAAAACTAAACTAAACTGAGTGGCACAACAGCTCTAGGTAGGCCAAGGCCTACAGTGCCCATATCTGCTTTCTTGACCGAGGGCAAGGGGTGCAAGGCATATGTCCCAGTTAGGTGGTCAGCTTAACGCGGAACCCCCAGTGTTTAGTTCCCAAGCATGCTTGGCTCTCAGTTTATCGACCCTCTGAAGGGATGATTAAACAGTATTATAATATAAACAGTATGAAGAAGATATTAAACCAATGTAACAAATTTTATTAATCTATCACTTTGTGTTTTGTAGGCATGGATTACAATAATATTCAGACAGTGAAACAAAAATAATTTCAGCTGAAGGGATTTTGTTCAAAATTTGATAGATATCTACATTTTGCTCTCAAATTTCATTCATTCTAACTCAAAGCATTTTTGAATTATCATGTTCACAGACAGATATATTGTCAAAAATGTATTTTTCGAACTCAAGGAAGTCTGAAACGTGTAGATTCGTCAAAATATCGAGCTCGAATTTTTGACTATTATAGTACATTCTTCTGAGAAAGTCAAAAAGATCGCTGAAAGATGCACTGAAAAGAAAATTTTTGAAACTGCGTTGAAATATTGAAA
Organism: Argiope aurantia; assembly: GCA_026543865.1. Taxonomy (NCBI): domain Eukaryota; kingdom Metazoa; phylum Arthropoda; class Arachnida; order Araneae; family Araneidae; genus Argiope; species Argiope aurantia. The sequence goes on along the minus strand of JAPMOR010037143.1, from coordinate 220,947 downwards.
TAATATTATAATGTATTTTAAATGTTATATTTTTTTTCATGTTAAGCATTTATTTTGTTTCATTCATTTATTTTGTTTTTATCAGCTTCTGTAAAATAAAAAGAAAAGTGTCAGAATAGTAGATCGTTTTCACTTTTCTGCTATATTTTCAGATATTAGTTTTTAGTTTAGATTTAGTTGGTGTCTTTAATAATATAGTCTTTTAAATCCATTAGTGCTCAACTTTTTAGCGGTATGTAATAAATCCGTAGTAATACTGAAAAATGTATTTAAATATCAATTATAGTAATAAAAAAAGTGCTGATTTCTATTTTTAATCCGCGTAAGAAAACAATTGAAATTTAATAACGTATATTGGAATCAGAACTTCAGGAGAAACATGATTTCTTAAACTAGTGATGAAAGCGTATTTTTCAAACCTTATATATAAGAAACATGTCTAAAATATATTTAATTTCTTTTAACTCACTACCGCATATCAAAACATATCGTAAATATTACCGTAAAATTCCTGGAATGTAAAAGGCAAATATACTTTCTAATTGACGTTTAGTTAATATAGTTTCTAATTGAAACTGAAAAATAAATTATATTAATTGGTCTCGAGTATCTGGATAGTTATTTCTAGAAGAAACTATGCATTCATCACCTGTCTCTTATCAAAATAAAACGTTGAAAAACTAAATTACCAGAATAACAGCAAAACTTGTTAGATGGTCACAGTAGCATTGCACATGGGCAGAATCAAGCAAGTTAGCAAAGCAGCCTTCATAAGACCATCCACCAGATCCATCATTCATCGTTTTATCCCAATAGACACATCCCCAAGAAAACTTATTTTCTTTCAACCAATTCTGAAATACAACGGAAATCATGAATTAAAAAACAAGGAAAAAGAAAATGATGTTCGCTTTAGTATCCCGAGACGAACATTTTTCGACGATTCTATTTCAGTAAGGAGTGAGACGCGGAATTCTTTGATCTTGATTTCAGCCCTATTAGATACTTTTTCGTTAAATTTTTTTCACGTGTATATGAGTATCGTGTCGTTCCTAGACTTATTATTTTTATTTTAATTTAATCTGTGAGTAATCCGAGTTGACTTTATTGTTAAATGTAAACATCTCCTCCATACATCTTTCCTCTCACCCCTATTTTGATGAATTAAACCCATCCTAACGCATACGCAAAAGCGCGTAGGGTTTTAGAATCCGTTGGCAAACAATACAGATTTAACTTTCTCGTACTTTCTACTATTTATAAAAGAGAATTTCTTTGTGTATGATCGTGCGTTTGTTGGTGTTCTACAGGCAGATCGTTTTGATCATCAAATTTTGGTAGATCGATGTACGTAGGAGGCTGAGAATATGAAACTCAGAGCGTTTTTTCTTAAATTTTAATTTATTAAAAATTCGGAATTCAAGCGAAATTCTACTCAAAAATTGCATTTCCAAAATATTGCACAAAAGTGACTTTTACATCATGCCAAAATGAAAATTTATCTTTTTAATATGACCAATTTATTTACAATGTAATTTCTTTGAATTTTGAAAATATTTAAAAAACTTTTTGCATAATTTTCAATAAAAGATTATGCTGCTTTAATAAAATTCAATGTCGTTTTTATTGTTTCAGCAAATATTAAATGTATGACTTTCTCCCGTAAAGAAAAAAAAAGTCTTTTGATTATCTACGCAACTTTTATGAGAAATTAAAAAGAGAAATTTAAATACCACAAAAGACAACGTCTAGATATATTAATGTTGATATAACAACGTTGCGATATATTAATCAGGTATTTAAGGTTTTCAAGGCCCGATGATGATATGGGGCTTTGCGCCATATTTGTGGATCCTGTACTCAATAAGCATAATGGATTTAAAACTATTAAGAAACATGCCAATATCTATTATAGTGTCATGTTTAAATTTAACTTTTTGATGAAGTCATGAGGATCCAATTATGGATATTATTCGATTTCAGATAATATTTAAGAGATTCGTTTAAAATCAACAAGGTTAATAAAATGCCAAAGGGGGCTAATCTTAAATTACCGCCTAAACTAATTAGACTTGTATTTGCAAGTATGTCCGATATCACTTGCAGGGTCAAATTCTTAGGATCTTTATCAGAAGAAATTAGTGTCAATAATGGAGTCAGGCAGGGTGATTCTTTATCGTGTCTTCTTTTTAACGTTGCTTTAGAGAAAGTCATTAGAGTTTCAGGAACTAACATCAGAGGCAATATATTCTCAAAGTCAACACAAATTTTGGCCTACGTGGATGATATTGACAGCATTTCGAGAACTGTTTCCGCGTTAAAAGATGCTTTTCTTTCTTTAGAGCATGCTGCTAATAGCATGGGACTTATCAAAAGCAGCAGAAAGACCAAATATATGCCTGTACTAAGTGATGGAACCTCTCATGAATCCCATCTAGAAATTTGTTCTCACACATTTCGGGTTGTCCAAAGTTTTATTTATATTTGTCCTATAGTTACCGATGACAAGAGCATAGTCAAGGAGATTCAAGGTCATCTAATGAATGCAAATAAAACCTCTTACGGACTAAAACGATTTTTTAAATCCTCACTTCTATTAAGAAATACAAAATTTTTACTATATAAAACCTTAATTGGGCCAATACTTACCTATGGCTTAGAGACTTGGACCTTGAACAAAGCTAGAGAAAATAAAATAGCCATTTTCGAAAGAAAAATTCTACGAGCCATACTTGGTGGGATAGAAATTAACAATGTTTGGAGAAGATATATCTTTGAGCTATATAAAATCTAGAGATCCAGATATTATAAAGTTCGTAAAGATAAATTGGATGAATTGGACGGTTCATATATTTAGAATGGATGATGATTCCATATTAAAAAGAAAATTCTTTTAGATAAACTTCTAATAAGTATGAAAAGGGTAGACCCAAAATGAAATGGATGGAGTCAGTGGGGACAGACTTCCTGGCTATCCAGGAAAGAAACTGGCGCACAAGTGTCAAAAGTAGAATGAACAGAATTAAGAGGAAGGCGCTAGCCCATCCTGGGCTGTCAAGCCAAATATGATGATGATGATGGCTAATCTTAAATATTTTTTTGATACATAAATTTTTTAAAAAATCAGAAATTTTTAACTGGTGTTTTCCTTTTTCCAATAAGAATTTTTAAATAGATCATTTCACTATTTCACTATGTGTATAATTAATCTATTTCAGTGTATAAAGACAGAATACATTTTGTATGATTTGTAAAAAAGTAAAATGTAATATTTAGTCTTTTATAATAAGAGTAATATGAAGCAGAATATTTCCCACGGCAATACTATTATCGACATCGTAGAAAACAGCTCATATATTTTATTAATTTTTTAAAAAATAAATACTATTTAGAATTTCATGAGATGAATTATTATCTTATCAAGATAACATTGGAATATACATTGTATATAACACATTGGAAATTAATGTATATTATAATAATAATCTTTTTGCTATTATATTTTTATTTCGTTTTTTATTCATTTGTTTTGTTTGTTTATTTGTAATGTTTTGTTATTCTCTTGTTCATATGTTATTCGTTGTTTTGTTTATGTTTACTAGAATAATAAATTCTTTATATTTAATCATTTTTGAATGAATATTAAATTAACTAACGTGAAACTTTTTTTAGAACAAATGAAATATGTTTTGAATGTTAATGTTTTTAATATACAAGAAATTTAAAATTATTGGCCCTATTAAGAACTTAAAACTATTTCTAATATATTAATTTCTTAGCAATTCTTTAAAATTCAGCAATGGATTTTTAAGTTAATAAGAAGAATTTCACTCAAAAATTAGAAAATTTCCTTTAATTTAAATCTTGCATTAATTCTTGGTTTTAACAAATAGAAACTAACGTGAGTGGTTTCCCCAAAACTTTCTCACATACTTTCTAATAAACCTGTCATGCCAAAGAATGCCTTGCATGAAAATGGCATAAAATAGTTATAAAATATTTTTTTGGCATGAGTTTCGCATTTTTACTGAATTTATAGTATCATCTTTGGCGATTAATCCTTAGCATGCGGTAAATAGTATCCAAAAATCGAATTTGTGCTTTAGACATTTTTTCTCACTCGATTGAAACAAAGATTTAAACCAAAACTGCACTTGTAGTCACAAAATCCCTTATCTAATTTAGTTTATTTATGTCATTGTGTTCTTGAATTATGGCATTAATATGTTTCTGAAAGTATAGACCGACAAACAGTCAACCCGTTGTTGTTTTTGTCTCAAACTTTGACAGGTATCTGTATTACAGATGTTAAATTTGTGCACCGAATTTTATCTGTCTAAGTCTCTCCATTTTATTGCTATCGTGTTAATGTATAAACGAACAGACGGAGCTTCTGTGAACAGATTTTACACAAAATTTATTAGAAATTTGCAAATTTTCCAAATACCAAATTTTAACGGTCCAGCTCAAAGTGTTTTTGAGTTATCTTTGTCACAGACAGATGGACATTTCTTAGAAATGTATTTTTCGAACTCAGGGACCTCCCTGAGTGGAGATTTATCGAAATCTCAAGTTCGAATTTTTTGACGATTACTATACTTTCTCTATACAATGTATACCAGATATTAAAAAAAAATTGAACGCATTTAAAATGGTAGACAATGTCTTTTAGTTATCAAAAAAATTATGAAATGATAAAATACTAGAATCAAAATTTACCTTTTGTACTTTAAAAACCATTTCAACTGGTGGATCCACATTATACACAGGCGCATTTCCTATAGCAATATCAATTACTGGGCTAATAACTTCAACGTTTTCTCTGAAATAATAGTTTTTGTGAATAGTGATGGCTATATTGGTCGCATTAACGCTCTGATGTCTTGAAAGCAGATTTTCAGGTAAAAGTACTGCAGCTTCAAACATTTCAAATTGATCCAATCGCTCAGCATGATCGATGATGCTGTCGTTGAATAAAGTTGTTACATTCGAGCCCCAGGACTCCAAGACACCTCCGGTTAGGATAAAAGAGGCATTGGCATTATTTGGGTGAACAGAAACGGCAATATTATTTCCTGCTATTTTAATAACTTGATCATTGGTCTCGGTGTTTGATATAATAGTTTCCATAGCTGAAGATATTCTAAATAGAAGAAATATTAATGAGCCACTTATATAAAGCAATAATGAGATCAGTTTCAAAACCAAATACTTCATTTTGTGACGGTTTGCGAATAATCACATTAAAAAAACGTTCAAGAAAACAAACACTCACACATCACCTAAAACATGGATAGATAAAAAATTAATGTTAAAATAGCTTTTCAAATACAATGAAATTCAATGTTGCATAGCTGAACATGATGCAATAATGTATTTTGAGAAATAAAGTATTTTTATTTTAAAATCTTAGCCCTTGTGACTATGTGTCTAATTAACTTAGGATAAAATATGAAAAATAAATTTGATATATAGTCTTTAATATTCCTATTTAATATTACTATTCTTTTAATATTCATTTTAGAAAAAAGGCATCACTTACTTATTAGGAACATTTGATAAGGAATCTCTGTTGCCAGAAGCTGACGTTGTGTTTATAATAATGTCTACAGTGTAGACAACTGACTTTAAAATCTAGCAAAAAAATGGTTGTAATGTAAACATATATCCTAAAATATAGGAAATATAATTTAATCCATGATATGCCGTATCAAGGAAAAAAATGAAAGAAGCAGATTTAGAATTTCAAGAATGAATTGACATTACATAGAGTTGGCCCAACTAAAGACATCGCATAAGTAATCATATTTTATTTAAACAATTTTTACTGTTGGGTATGCAGAATAACTAATGAATATACTCTATTAAACCCACTTAAATTAAATATTAGAAGCAAATATTAATTTAAAAAAATTCTATAAAAATAATGTCATGTAGAATGCTTTGCCTTTTTTTCATCAAATCCTTAGTATCATATTGCATTTTATTTTAATACGAATTTGCCATTTCATATTTTTAATTTTTTCATATTTTTATTTGTGGCAAAATAATATTTTAATTATATTCTTCAAAATTAAATTATATTCTTCCTTAAAATTAATTCTTATTATCTGAGGAACGGCTTAATCAAATTCTTGTGCTTGTTTTAATTTTTACTGGCCGTCTTCAGCGACCATCTGGTCCACTGGGATTAATGCTAGATAAAAGTTTCAGATAAAATTTTTATGCAAGTTGATCTCTTAATAAATTTTGTAGCAAAGCATTTGTAAATTTCAAATTTTGATAATCATATAACTCACACTATTATAGAAACTTACGCCGTTCTTTCTTTATACTATGTATCGCTCCAATTTTTTAGTCAGATTTTGTAAAGTTTGAACTTTAAATTAAAGAGGAGTTATTTTATTTCAACAAATAAAAGCATTTATGAAAAAAATCTCAATGTCTAAATTTTATACAGTTCTTTGATCATAAGGAATCATATACAATGAAATATTCGTAATACTTTAATGTTTAAATAAATAAATAAAATGTTTCTATCTTCTGCGACAAAATACAACCAAGTTATGAAATTTTGAATACCATTATTTTAGTATAATCAACAGTTCCATAACTTTTGATTAATCAACCTCGAAGAAACTCCGAATGCTAATTGACGTAACTTCTAGAAAGACGTATCAATGAAGGCGATTTTAAATCGCGGGTTTATATGAGAGAGTAATATTCGAATTTTTATAAGTCACTCAGTTTTAGTTGCAATAGAGTTGACCTTTCTTGTTATTTTAAAATGTTAGTGTTTAAAAAATATTTTGCTAAATATGACTCATACTACCGAGAGTCTGCATAAAAATATAAAATTCGTAATTCACCTGAACATTTATTGACTCAAAAAGAATAAAATATAATTCTTTACATCATTTAGACCATTTTTCTTATTAGATTCATATGGTTATTAGATTCTCCGATTCGAATAGATATGCTATATATCTATATAAACCCCGTGCTTGCCGCATAATTATTGATTAATAATATACATATTTTAAAAGTCATAGAAATCTATTTATTGCATTTAATTTTCAAGAAAATATTATGTTTCATATGTATTTTATTACACACAGACGCGTGCAAAAAGTGAACAATTTAATGATCAATCAAGCCAAAATGATTGATTTGGCTTGATTGAGATTAATTTAATATTTTAATTTGTATTTTTGCCAACATGATGGCAACACATTGATAAAAGATCATTTTTTTTCTACGAGCATAACGTGCTTGCGCTGGTTAAATTTAATTTTAATTTTGTGTGAAATATATTGTAGGAAAATATATTTAAAATATTTTTCATTGAAAAAATTATACTTCAAAATATAATAGATACCGTTGAAAAGATAATTTTTTAGATTTTAAGGTGATGTAAAAATTATTTTTGTCCAATAATATTTTGGAAGTTAATAGGGAGAAAACATCAAAATTCAGCTGAATTTTATCATTCCCCCTCGCACACCTTTGATATAAGTAAAAATTAATTAGAATTTAATCCACTTCTTCTTACCAATGTTGGATGGTACATTTTATGGCTTGATATGTATTATTTTATGGTAGGTAGGCATTATTATTACTTTAAATACTACTAATCTCTATATTTTGTCTGTTAGGGTAAAAGGTCTTTTTATTAAGTTTATTTAAAGCCTAAAGAATTTTAATATATTTCAGAAAGGTAACTCGTGATTATTCAAATTCTTCTGATAGCGTAATAATTTCATCTCCGCAAATAAACATTTGCAATAAGAAACTCTTTATCACAGGCAAAGATTCATTATTTGCACAAGATACTATGTCTTAGGCGATATTTTATGGATGTAAATCGATATTCTAATTGCTAAAAGTATTAGAACAATATTGTAGAACATTTTGTGCTATTAAGGTTGCATCATTTTGCTTGGTAAAATGGAATCTCGCAACGGTAACTATAAAAAAATGTTGTTTGATGTAACTCTAAAGCCGCAGGAGAAAAATGTTCAGTTTATCAAAATCTTTTATAATGTATCCTCTTCTTTTTACATTTTATTTGTTTTCCATGGTAAAATTAGAAAATTTCTGTTCCCTATTTCACAATATTATTTATTATAAATTGAGGTCGATTTATGTTCTTCATTATCGCTGTTTTCATTGCTGGTGTGAAAATACACTAATTCTATATTTCTGAATCATCGTCCTCTATTCAACAAAGGTAAAGAAAGACAAATCAACTTTAACTTTGACTTTTCTTCTTTCATTTTAAAAAATACATCGCCAATTGGTTTGCAAATTTTTTTAAAAAAAATTTCCTTGTCTCCACTTTCAGTCTAGAGTGCTGTCGACACTCTAAAACATACCGCTTAAAAGTAAAATTCTGGTGGTGAACGAATTAAATAGACACAATTTAGATAATGCGTATAAGCAAAAGTACACTCGGCAAGGGTTTACTGTATTAGTAGTAGATGATAAGACGAAAAAAAAAAAAAAGTGAAAATCTAGTTTAAAACTCTCTTGAGTTTGTCACAAATATGGTAATCTACACATAGAGCTGATATATAAATCAGTTTATCAGTATCAGTATCTCAGCTCTTTGAATCTACACAAGCAGCCGGAGTAGTTCTTCCATCAACCCTATTACTGATTTGTTTACTAATGTTTTCCTTTGTTTTGACTATCTACAACAAAATTCTTGGGCGAAATTATTAACAAATTATTAATAAAGTATTTAATTTAACTGTTTATTTAATTTCTGGTAATTAAAGGCATTTTATTTACTAATAAAAGTACTCTAGATTTATTTTTAAAATGAATAACGAAATGATAAAATATATCCTTTTGCAATTCTTAATGAATTAATTTATTTTAATTGAAATCGTCTGTTCATGGATTTTATCAGAAACAAAATTAAAAATAAATAAATAGATAAAAACAAGAGCTTTTTGCTTGAAATCCTTTGTTTTTATTTCACAATTTTCATTTTAATATAAAATCTTGTCCACATATTATTCTAACAAATTTTTTGCGATGTATCGTTTTTATTTTCGTAGATTCTTAATAATTCGTTATGCTAGTGTTTGTTCAAGAGTGGATGTCTGGCGAACTTGATGGTCAGAAAAATTATGAACAAAAATATCATCAGAAATATTATGTCGGAGTATTCGATGCCGGCATGATGGAGAATATGCAGTAATACAACAACGTCTACATTTCTGAAAGATCAGCTGTTTTTTACTGAATTTTTTTTCTGAAGCATTCCTTATCCAAATGTAAGATTAAAGAAATCGAGTAAGTATTAATTTCTTGAAAATTCTTCTTAAGAAGAATATTAGTAAAGCTACTAAGAATAAAAAGACTGAAATTAATAGGAACGCATGTTTTTTCTTTCTTTTCCAGCTCTGAGCTATTTTTGTTATCCTTGTAATACATATTTCCAATATTTCAACGAACTACTAAATTTCGGCACTAATTACTAGAGAAGCCTTAGTATCCATTTTAAGTTAAATAAATTTTAACCTTTGCCTTTTTCAGATATTGTAATATTATTGCCTATAGCACAGACCAGCGCAACCATTTGCAGAAATTCTTTATTTCACAATTCGAATACTTCATTCAAAGGAGACCGAATAAAGGCGGTTCTTAAAGGTTCAAATACCAAATTTTGTAAGTAAAACAATACCAATCATTAAATTTCATAATTGTAATTAAAAAATCAGTTAATCTTGGAACTGAATTGGTTTACAGTAATATTTGTTTCAGCAGACATCTTGATTTTCAATTTACATAACTTGGTATTGATAGCATACTTGGTGATGTGAAAGTGCACATTAAACTAAATTTCAAACCGGAAAATATAATGTATAAATTTATTTCATCGCGATATTTCTGAATTTAGGTCGAAAATGAGTGAAAAATGTTTTAAATGCTAATTATATTTCATAAAACTTTGCTAAACTGCACTCTTATATAACAATACATCACTCACTGGAAGTTAACTTGGATAATTGGGATAGTTAGGAGTCAAGGTTAAAATATAAACATAAATGAATGTATTGCAGAAAGGAGTTTTCACTTTCTTATTATGTTCAATTATTAAAAATAATTTTGAGAAATATATTCATTTAGTGCTTTAAAAACCATATAGTTTATAAAATATAAATAAAAGGTAAATAACATATTATAACTGGATAAACTGGATAAAAAATATATAACTGGATAAATAAATAACTGGATAAAAAATATATCATTTATTAATTCTGAAAGTTTTAATAAAATATTTTTTATAAGTAGTTCAATAAAAAATATAATGTCTATAAAGAAACTAACCTCTGGTTTAATAATAGGAACAGTAGCTACATTTCTTAAAATGTGTGCCAAGTAAGTAACATCTACTGAACTTAGGCTATTTGAAGTGCTAATCAGGGAGTCAACACTCACAACTGAATTCAAAATATTGTCGTCAGTGATATTTGTCTGAAAAGAAAGCATATAATACATTTAATTTAGTATTTTCACCCATTTATTTAATATTATAAAAATCATCTTTTCATAGAAATTCACAAATAGATGATGACCTGCATTAAGGAAATAACTAACATTTAAAGGATTTTTATTTCATCATTAAAAACTGTAAATGAGCGATTTTCATCCAAAATTACTGAACTGAAAGTCGTTCCACAACAAACGTCTAATACTACGATAATGCATTTTGAAGAAATAGCTGCCTTTGGCGACTAGCTTGTTCGCTCAGATTATTGACTTTTTAGGCTGTTAAATAATTAATATAGAATGATTTTTTTAAAAATTCACTTTTATATTTTATACGATTGAAAAATTTATTGCAACTGAATTAATTTATTGCAAATTAAAAAGTATTGATAAATAAAAGGGGAAGTGGAATTCCTACTATAAAGTTAATGGTTAGCAAACATTCACAATTAAATGTTTTGAAAAATAAAATTGAATCTAAGAGGAAATAGTACGGAAATGATATTGATATTATTATAAAGATATATATTTTTTGAATTTTAAGATATTACAAAGACAATTTTTTAAAAGCATAGTTGTTTTAGAAGAGTGTATTTCTATTGTTAACTCATAGCGATTCTTATTTGACGACGATTAAGCCTATTTTTGCACTCTAGGAAACCTTCTGTTTGAAGCCTATTTCTTGACTCTTTTTTTTTTTTTTGACTAATGGATATTTTGGTAAAATAGCGAACTCTTTCCTTTTTATATGATATTTTAAAGCATCAGTTCCCTTTCCAATAAGACATTTTGCAGAAACTTACTTTGGACAGTTCATGAAGCGCCTTTGTCACACTAGAAGAAACAGTAGCGCAAGCCTTTCTCACTGGACTCCAGAATCCTCCCACATTAAAATCCCCTAAACACTTCCTTTCAAGAGGATCACCATCATCTAAAATATTAAAATAATTTAGCAATTTTTGTGAAAATATTTAACATTAATCATTCTTTTCTTGGAATCTAGGCGTAATGTGACTTTCATGAAAGAATCTTAGTATTTAAGATACTCTGAAATTTAACTCCATTGGTTGAACACAAATGATAGCAAAATGCAATGGAATATAGCACATTATTATCAATTGAGGCACATGCTATTATTATTATGTACTTATATATGCGAATTTAGTTATACATTGTTATATGAGACAAAGGTGGAAATTTGGGTTTGGTTTCTGATTGCATAAAACGCTTTAAAGTTGTTGCTTATCATGCAATATTGCCATAAATATTTCTTCGAAGATATTGAAGCAATTGAAACCTTTCGAAAAATTTCTAATCAGACGGACTATGTCCAAACATAATTGTCATCGTTGTTAAGACGTTTAGTGTGACAAGTCACTATAGCAGTATCCACGCATCAAAGAACGTTACCGCTTATGGTGATAACAAACAGTGATAGCAACGTTTACCACTTGTGGTAATAACAAGTAGTAATAACAACATTTACCGCTTGTGGGATAACAAGTAGTAGTAACAACGTTTACCACTTGTGGTGATAACAATCGTTGGGGGTATATTTCCCAGCCATATTCTATAATGAGTCGTGGCATTGTAGCCGCCATACAGATACAATGGCTTATTGATTTTCTTAAATATTATCTCAACCCACCATGGCACGTATGCTGTATTCTCTTGCTTAACTTTGCTGTTTCGGTTTTTCAGACGGTTTGAGCCTACCAGTGACATAATCGGGTAAATCACTTGATTATCACTCTGGGCATAATGATATTTTTTCGTCATTCCGCACTTGTCAGCCGTGGGTTAGCAAATGTAAATGCATCCAAGACACTATATCATTTTTTGGCTTATTTTTTGCTTTTCAAAAAGGGCGGGAACGCACTACCGTTTTATGTCTATAGCATTCTCTAAAGCAAGGTTCACACGAGGCCAACTATTGCGCGCAGTAGAAGGTCGCGCATACTTCTGGAAGTTCACGTGACGGCAATAGCACAATAGCAAATAGTTGTCCCAATATGACAACCATTTGCCATTGTAGATAACGTGATATTCCAGAGATAGGCTTGACCTTCCATTGCGCGCTTTAGTTGGCCTCGTGTGAAAGCTGTTTAAGATTAACGCCCTCCCCTTTGACTCCCTCTCCCATCGGCTACATTATTGGAGCCAATTAGCAAGCACAAGAACTGTTGTAATTGCAGCACAACTGCTATGCATGTTTCTAAAGACCTACTCTCTAGATAACCCATATTAATAAAATCATTAGTGTTTTTTACACCTGGGATTGATTATTTTGCTTAAAATATATTTTTATTTAGAATTTTAAAATAAGGTAACATGAAATGATTTTTTTAATGACTCACCTGTTACACATATCTCCTCTGGCACAGTACTTTGTCCAATGGACGTATTGGGCCAATTGAGTTCCCATCCATTATAGTAAGATTTTTCTCTTTGGCAAGAGACTATGGTAAAAGAAAAATTACATTTATATTAGTATTACTGTTTTAAACCATATCTGGCAATATAAAAAGTTATAAAGGCTGGTTTTTTTCATTAAAATACATTATGATTTTTTATTAATTTTTACAATTTTATTAAAATTTTTAAAAAAAACCCGGAATTTAGTATGATATTTTGATTAAAAAATTCTGCACAGTTGAAAAGAAATTATCTGGTTACTGGCTAGAACAACAATATTATTTTCTTGTGTGTATCATGAAAGCAAAATTTAAAATTTCATATAAATCCTATCAAAAATCTTAAATCCTTTTTTTACGCAAAATTACTACTGGAATAGGATAGATAAAATTCTGAAATTAAATAACATTATTTTTAAAATTTTTATAAATTTCCTATTTTAGTTAAGTTTAAGGGTTACTTTTTTCATAATTAAATATCAATACAAAAATATATGATATGTTCGAAATGTTATTTTTTGATAGACAAAGAAAATACCTTTTTGGAATTGCTTTCCAATACTAATTTTTGAAAGGCCAATTTCCATATGTAAGTTAATGATTCTGACAAAAAATACCGGTGCTACGGAATGTATATTTGTTATGAAGCCTCAAACATCCTTGTTGAAGCAAGACTTCGATAATGATATATACGCAGAATAAACATTAACTCTTTAACATCCAAGCACTTTTCAAGCGGCACTCCCTTTAACATCCAGACTTTCTCAACGTGTCTCTGGAAGACATGGACTCTTCCAAGCTGAGGAGCAGTTACCTCCCGCACTCCGAAGTAATAAAACTGTCGACGCTCTACCTTGAATAATTGCCCTGCGGTTTTCGACAATGAGATTCATTTTCCATCAACTTAAGAGTTTTATTCTAATGTATATATATTTTTTAGTGTGGAGTGTTTCGCTCATCATCTTTATGGGATTTTTTTTTTACAAAAAAATTGAAATTTATTCTAAAATTTAGAAAATAGTTTTTTTTTGTTTTTTTTTGTAAGTTTTATGTTAAGCTTCCATACCATTTAAATAAAAACTGGCTTTACTAGCAATTTCAAAACATCTTTATGTTTCATCTAATTTTCAATAGGCTTTTATATTTTTTTTCTTTCCAAAATTAAATAATAGGTCATATATTATTACCATGTAAAAATTTTTACATAGTAATTTAGAACCTACATTGTGCATATATCAATGCAATTAGTACAGTTTTTTACATAGTATAGATGTCAATGCAATTCAGTGATAGACGAAATAATGTTTTAAATCTTCATTTAATACTGAAATAAAAACAATCGTTGAATTAAAAAAAATATTATTGCTCTTTTTGAAAGATGTCTCGAAAATAATACGTTCTTTCAACACTCAGCTAAGATTATTTTTTATTGCCTTTAGCATTCTTTTTTTTTTTAGTATAAACGATTATCTTGAATGAATTTTTAAATATAAAATATTATTTAGCATTTTCAATAGTGATACTAAGAGAAAATTTTTAGAACTTTAATTAAATTTTTAAAGAAGTTTTCACATTTTCTTTCCAAACCCTTACGCATTCTTGCTTTTACATTAAATAATCGAAAAAGAATGTAGGCTAAATATACTTTGCAAAAATATCTTTATCTTGCCATTCATTTTTACTAGTCTTTTAAAATATAACTATTAAAATTTTTGTCT
>JAPMOR010037143.1:180042-201312 GCA_026543865.1 Argiope aurantia | reverse complement strand
AGCAGATATATTACATGATAACTTAAAAACACAACGGTTCAAATGAATGAAATTTAAAATATTATTAAAATTGTAATTTTGTAAATTTTAATTTCAATCGGCTAAAAAGAGGCACATAAAATACATATTCGGTTTTCTTCCTTAAAGTGCAAAACGCTCATGTGTGGGATTTTATCATTTTACGTCAAAATTGGTGGGAAGATACTCCGCTTGCATTATCAAAATTTCGCATTTCTCAGGTCTCTTATCCGTTCATATTAAAAGTCAGAACTCGTGGCATTTACAGTCTTGCACCAAATCCACAAATTTCAGATGGCAAGGTTGAGAAAGAATAACACTTTCATTAAAGAATATGGGTGAGAGATTTAGGAAGACTACTTTCATTGGTTTTATTCATAACAGACATGAAAATAACATTATTTTCATTCCAAGACAGATATATCAGCTAGTATATAATAACTGGCGAGCTAAGAATAAATAGATATTAGCAAAGGCTTACAAAAATAACAAATAAAAGAGAAAATCCCGATGTTTTATATTAATTTTTAATTACTAAAATACTCACTCAATACATCTGATATTCTTCAGAACAGTCATGGATTCATTGAGAAAAATCTCTCGTAAATGTAAACCTAGTTCCTCATTAAAGGATAGGGCCAGTGACAGTGCATCATAACAACTGGTGAGTTTTGAAAGTTCCGATTTCATAAATAGAACAAATGTATGCACCCCTATAATAAATAAAAAGCAAGAATATTCGCTATTTATTTTATCAAAACAATCTGAAATTAAATGTACATAGTGTAATGATGAATATAATATTTTTCTTTTATATTACAATTTTTACTTTCCCGTATACGTAGTATAGTAATCGCCAAAAAATTCGAACTCGAGATCTTGACTAATCTCTGCGTTTAAGATCACTATGATTTCGAAAAACACATTTTTGGAAAATGTTCGCCCATCTGTCTGTCTGTGTGTGACAAAGATAACTCAAAAACCTTTTGAGTTAGACATGGTCTTTACACCAATTTTGCAGATTTCTATTAAATTTTCAGTAAAATTTCTTCAGAGGAATTCCGACTATTCGAATCTATCATGATAACTTGAAAACGAAGAGAACTGGATAGATAAAATTCGGTACACAGGTTTAACATCTATAGTGTAGACACGTGTTAAATTGTGAGCTAAATCCAACAACGGATTGACGTTTTTCGATCAAAAACATGCAAACATGATAACTCGAAAATGCAATGATTTACACATGTCAAACCTTTAGTATGGAATTTTGTGACCACTGGTGTGTCAATTGTTTTTCAATCAGTTTCGAAAAACGCTTCGTAAATACAAATTCTATTTTCGGATACTATTAAACGCATGCCAGGGATTAATCGCCAAAAAACCGGACAAGGATGAGATGATAGATACAGTAAAAATGCTAAATTCAAGCTAATTTTGTTATTTGATAACTATTCAATGCCAATGTCAGGTAAGGCGTTCTGTGGCATAACACTTTTATCAGAGAGTATGCAAGAAAGTTTTGGGGAAACCACCACAGCTGGTTAAAATCAGTTTTTATTTTTTGGGAAAATAATTATATAAATAATGTGCAAATTAAATTATATACGTAATATGAAGAATTATAACTTTTTAATACAATTATAAGATTACACAAATTTTGATTCAATGATTTTATTTAGTACCTCCTCATCATACTGCTGTCATTTACTTAAAGGGAGTTAACAATTGCTTAAGAAATTGCGATGCAGGCTTAAAAAAATTAATATTTGGAGATACGCTAATTATTTTATCTAAAAATTTGAATATAATTTTTTAAAATGACTTTAGATTAAACAATAATATCAATTACATTACACATATAAAATTAAATTGTGTTGATTGCTTGTGTTGTCTTTGATGTCCTTGTGTGTCGACGATGTCCAAACAAATCTATATGCCTTATTCACACGAAATTTCGCACACAAAAAGTGGTAATGACGATTCAATGCATGTAAAAATCTGAATTTTAAAATCCAATGCAAAATTTTTTTATTTAATATTTTGTGTTATTTTGGATGATTTTTCGCACATATTTCTCCATAACATGGTTTTTAATGATCATCGAAAATGTTATTTTCAACGAAAAAAAAAAAAAAAAAAGAGCAACCAATTGTTATTCCAAAAAAAAAATTGTTTTGAACCTTTGACATAATTTACTGAATTAAATTTTTTTTTAAAAAAAATTAGTCACTTTTTCCAAAAAATTTTAAAATTTCAAACTAAAATATTTATTTTCAATATTTTATTTCCATTATCTTCTACACAATTTTTGAAGTGATTATTTTAATCTTTCTCTCTAATTTAAAACATTAATGATAAAAGTACTTTCATTGATTGATTTTTAATCAATCATTTTAAGAAACAATTTAATCAATCATTCAGAATCATTTTCATTTTTATTTCGCTGAAACTAATCATGGTTCGTCCGCAAATGATTAGCCTGTGCCAAATCAGAACCCATGAAACCAAATCTTAAATGTGAATTAGAAATTAATCTTAAGCTTTATAAATGTATTTAAGAAATTAATTATAGTTAGCAATTTTCCTTCAGTCAATTAAATAAAAAGAATATGCACAATGAATAAAACATATAAGTAGGACTATTATAAGTATGTAAGAAATATATTATATAAATAGGGTATATTATAGGAAAATATATTATAGAAAATATATACAGGGTGTCTCTAAAACCTTGACCGTGGCTTTTATTCCTTAAATATTGATAATAGACATATACTGTAAATTACAAAGTTGCGTAAAAAAAGTGTAAAATGTTATGAAATCGATTAAAATTTTCAGGGGATTAAACTTCAAAAAATACAAAATTTAAATTTTTATTCTCACCCCGTACAAAATTTTCCCAATGAGTAAAATGTGCCCCATCCTCTAATAAGGTCATGTACGAAATTTCAGCATAAACTACATAAATGCTGACTTAAACCACTTTTCGATGCCTGGATGTGAGTTCGCAAAGAGGAAAAATCATGTGAGATGTTCGTTTTTTAGGGGTCGTACACAAATGAACAAAGAAAGTAATGATTGAATAAATAAAAAATAATTTTGCTATTTATTGGTTCAAAAGAATAAAAAATTTGTAAAAATAATAACTTAAAGGAAAAATTACACATCTTAAAGGAAAGATTACATAAGTTTTCTTTTACATGTTCATTGACTTTGCTATTTTTAAGTTATATTCTGTAATTCATGATATAAAATTTTAAAGTATTTTTCAGAAAGCATAGATTTTAAAATTTGTATTGAAAATTAAAGACATTAAGCAAATTTTATTTCCTTATGATGCATTCCTGCGTCGCGACATCTGCACTGAAGCTATAAACATTTGCATTTTAATTTGTGATTCACCGTTTACCAACCTTGTTTTAACATACCTTTGAGAGTTTTCATGATAAAATTCTGAAATTTTGTACATGACCTTATTAAAGGATGGGGCACATTTTACTCACTGGGAATTTTTTTGTACGGGGTCTGAATAAAAATTTAAATTTTGTATTTTTAAAAATTTAATCCCCTGAAAATTTTAATCGATTTCATAACATTTTGCACCTTCTTTTACACAACTTTGTAATTTACAGTGTATGTCTATGATCAATATTTAAGGAATAAAAGCCGCGGGCAAGGTTTTTGAGACACCCTGTATATAGGTAGGAAATATATTATATAAGTAAGTAGGAAATAGCCAACATTATTTATGTCTGTCACAATTTAATGCTTATATTTTTTGAGGCGAGGGATTATCAAGAACATCAAGTTATGCATAATGGATGTAATTGAAAGTAAACACATTCAGTATTCCAGACGAACCAACTGGTAAAAGTGGCTACTATGCAGTAAGTAAAATAAAAAATGCAGAATTTTTTAAAAATTTGTTTTGAGATCTATCATTTTCTACTCTGAACAAGCTACTATTTATTACGAAAATATAAAGATAAGTAAAAAAATAACGAATCAAGAGCTGCCATGAATCACCAATTTATCTGTGCGGTGAATCAATTAATAACCTCGGAATGCTAAAACTATAGACAGAATGGAACGTCAGGGCATGCGTATTTAATTTATTGACTCAAGAAGCAGATGATCTTTAAAGAGATATTGTGCTTCTGGTGAATTCGATACAGCTAAAGAAAGTTTGAATCCAAAGAAAGAAAACAGACGAGAAACGTAATGGTGAATTACCAACTTTATTATGACGAAAAAAAAAAAGTTAAAATGACTTTGGATTTTTTTTTCTGTAATCTTTTTCTTCATGATAATGCCCGCTAATCGACACTAAATCAAGCAAGATGTTCCCTTCCTTCCATGTGATTTGATAATATATTTTAAATCTTTTAAGCAAATACTTCTGCTTATTAAAATCTGAAATTTAAATTAATTTTCAATATTTGAAAACTGCATTTAAAGAAAGTCTCTGAAGATAGTAAACAAAAAAAGTGCTTAAGAAACATTAGTTTCTACTAACTGATAGAAAACAACAGAAAAATGTTTTTATTTTTATTAAATAAAAATCTAACTTATTAAATTAACCAATTAAATAAAATTCCTCAACTTAAGAATTCTCTTTGTGATTAAAATTATGAGGCAGTAAAATTATACATACCTGGAATTCTAACCAACACTTTAGAAGAGAAGATTTGTTCATAGCGAATTTCAGCGTCAACAGAACACCTATAATAACCTTGAAATTCTGAAACCTTTTCCAACTCAAATGGTGCTTTTAAAATTAGGGACAGATGCTTTTTGCCGATTCCATGTTTCACGGGATCACCATCTTTAAACCAAGCTACGCTTTCTGATACAAACCAACCACTCGGAACACAATACAAGTCTACATTATAATAATTTGCATCATCTAGATTATGTCCTTCTGGTCCAACATCAATATATACGGAAGTAGAATCTATTTATTAAAAAGAAAAAAGAAGCCATAGGAAGAATATTTAAATATAATATACAGAAATTATATTAATTGATAATAATTACGCAAGTTTGGCTCGTATTAATAATGAATTATAGAATTAACTTTTGAAATTTTGACAAATGTATTTACTCTATGTCGATATACATGCGCGTTTGTTTTATTTTTAAAATCCACCCTTTATTTTATTATAACTACCTTAAAAAAGTTACATGGTTCATTTTATAATTGTTTAATATCTATAACTTTCTAATTTATATTTTTTTCTTATTATAATATGTTTTTATTTACTCATTTTGTACTTGCTCCCTTTTATCCAGTCCGATTAGTTATCTAATATAGTGGCATGTTTTGGAAAACCAATCTAGAGCATTAAAAATGTTATGCATTTTTGCCTCATTTTGATACATTTTATGACAATCAGAATACACCTAGAATTCTCAAACTTTTAAACATTGAACTAAATTTTTTAAAAGCCAATTCTAAACCGATTCTCATCATTCCCAGTGCATTTAATTTTTTTCTGGATATGAACTGCTTTTTTTTTATTAAAAAATAGTAATAAACATGATTAAATGAAAAATAGTAATACAGTTGATAATGAACCACTTCGAAATTAATGTGTACGAAAACTAAATCGAATGCTTATGGTTCAAAAGAATTTCTAATTAGATGGGGAAGAATCGGATGCTCTACATGGGAACTTAAATTGAAGAAATAGGTGAGACGACAGATTTATAGTGAGAAAAATACTTTTTCTTTATTTTCATTCTTGCTTACTTAAAAAAAATGGCGATGTCTCAGAAGAAATCATTTTGTGTGCTGCAATATGTAAAGCATTGCAGCTTGCAATTTATTATAAATTCAACGAAGTCACCTCGTTATAAATGGATATACAATTGCTAGAAGAAATTTATAGAATTTGGGTGCATATGCAAAAAGAGAAAGCATTGCTCGTCCTCGCACTGTAAATGAAAAAATTGAGCTTGTTCAAACTACTTTTTAAAGTAACTAACTATGGGAAATTCACAAACAGATGAAGTAGAAAATTTGGAATTTCACAACCAACGGTATAGCTTATATTTAAAATCTGTGCCTAATATTCCTCAAGACTTCGATATGAGAACGAAGTGTTACAGCAGTGTGTCCAATAACCAGATTTCAATTACTTCATGTGTGGCAAGAAATGAACTTCTGTTTCGATTATTGCCTTATAGCTAAATAAACGAACCCTGAATGCATAGAATCAAACATTGCAATTTATCCATTGATGTACCGTATGTGTTTTTTCTTTCATTAGAAAGAAGCATTTTAATTTTACACCTTCTTTTTGAATAACCTATAAATGCAATTCAGTTCACGAGTTTATGTAATATAGCCAAATTTAATAATTACAGAAGCTTAATTAGGAAATAATAATTTTTCTTGCTGTTAAATGCATCCATCACATTTACCAAGATTACTTGTTTTACAGTAGCAATTTGTTTACAGATGTCTGCTTTATGAAAAACATAGAAGTTTTGACTTAAAATTTCAGATATTATCAAGTGCTTTTCAAATATTAATTTCCAAAAAATAAGCATTCTCGTAATAAAAATTTCTTAAAATTTTATTAAGAGAATGCTTAGAATAAACTTACGAGTGTATTCCAAGCTTTGTATTTCACATATAGAAGCTGCTTTTGACGAAATATCCTTCAGGGACCAAAGAATGCTGCTTTTATTCGAAGGATCTGGGATGAGGACAACACCAGCCCTTTCCATGCTAAAATCAGTATTCTCTTCCCAGTCTACGAAAGTCAACGATTCTTCTGGCAAACTGGACCACTTCAGTGATCCGTTCTCTTGCAATAGGTCAGTCCACCAAAAAAATCCTTGAAAAAGAAAAAGTTTTTTTAAAAAAAAATATTTATAGTGCACATTAGACTTTTTATTATAAAGTATTGAATAAAAACACCGAGACTGAATAAATTTAGTTTAAATGCATTTGAAATTGAACACGATATATTTTATTTCCTGTAATTTTTTTTATTGAATACTGCTATTCGAAAATCATGGAAATTTCAAGAATAAATAATTTTGATGAAATAATTCTTTTTTATCTCTTCATATATAAAGTTGTATACGATTTATAAAACATATGATTGAGCGATTATAAACGTCTAAAAAATTCGACCTCGATGCTTTGAAAAATATTCATACTTCTGATTTTCTTGAATCCGAAACGAAAATAAGGGAAATCTATAGACACGATGTCTGCAAATTTTTTCGGTTATTGCATCCTCAATAACAAAGTGTACGCCCCCAGTGTTTTTTTTTCCCAGTATTAGTTAAAAAATACAATAGAAAGGTTGTTCGAAACAGTTTTAAAAATTTTTCTAACGAAAAAAAAATATTCAAGAAAGTAAAATTTAGAAATAAATAAGAAAATGAAGGATAATTTATAATAAATAAGAATTCTTTTGAAATATTTGTTACTTATATGTAAATTTCAATGATATATTTTAAAATAAAAATAATTCCGTAACGGGGTCATGACTGGCCTTGATTCAAAATAAAATACAAATTGTTCCAAAAAAACAAACTTCTTACAAAGTATCCGTTATTATTATTTTTCATTTAAAAATGGCGTAAAAGCACCAAGAGATAGTGTTTGATAACGGATTCTGAAACCCTCCGCGCTTTTTACGCATGCGTTAGGATGGGTTTAATTCGTCAAAATAGGGATGAGAGGGAAGATGAAAGGAGGAGATGTTTACTCAATAAATTCGGATTGAATTAAAATAATATGGTCAAAAACGACACGATATTCACGTGAGAAAAAAAATTGAACAAAAAAGTATCTAATAGGGCGGAAATCAAGGTCAAAGAATGACGAAGAATTCTGCAAATGCTCTCAGCCTTCCGCTTCTCTCCCCTTAATGAGATAGAATCGCCGAATAGTGACAGTCTCGGAATACTGAAATGAACAGTAAATATAACAGGATAACTCTATAATATTTTTTTCTCTTTTCAGTTTGGTAATTCCTTAACATGACAGCTGAACTCTGAGCTTCAATATTAGTAAAAATAAGATAAATTCAGAAACATTTTATTAACTGTCATAGGTTATATGCAATTATAATGGATAAAAGTGGTGCAAGAATAAAGGACGCAGCATCTCCTATGATAACGTCAAATGAGCCATTACTTATTATTTTACATAATATTTTGGTGTATTCTTTAAAAAAAAGAAAATTACCTTTCGGAAGTTGTGTCAATGCTGGTATTAAAACTTTGAATAATGAATAATCGTTCAGGTTCCGTATGCTTTGAAGTAGACTTGATTCGAGAGGAAATGCCTGACAGAATTTATTCGCCTCTTTCCAAGTCTTTCCAATGTCGTCAACAAAATAACAAGAATCTTGATGAATAAATTTTTTCCAGCTCCTTGAAAAAGCTATAGCTGCAAATTGTAAGAAACCTTAATTCAACAAATATCACTTGATTTTTCTATTCTTTATAATAAGTCATGACAATGCTTTTGATAATTAAAAGTCAATATTCATAATCACAATATTCTAAATAGATGGAGTTTTGTTTTTGTTTTATTTCAAGCATTTTAGAAAGATGTCTTAGATAAGTTTTATATACAATATATCCATGAATAAATTTAATGAAATTTTATAGTACGTTAGCAAAATTTATAAAAGCACGTATTGGAGGGTTCCGAATTCTTGTCATATTTCCATGTTACTGCTCCCTTCTTTTTTCTATTAGATGCTTATAATAATTTGTCAACTATTGTGGCAGAGAAAGCAAATTTGATATTAATCATAATTTTGTAATTAAATTTCATTAATGTGAAAGTTAAGGACAAATAAAATTGTTTTAAAGTATGAAATTTCATTATTTTCGATTAAATAAAAGTTTTCATATTCTCATGAAGCACATCACAGATGCTGCCATTAAAATCCATTCCTGATTGATATCAGATTGATAATACAGATATATAGTATTGGCTCGAATCATGTCATATAATTTCAAATAAAATTATCTGGGAGTTTTTTTTAGTTTGAATGATGGAATATACTGTAAGAACAACCAAATATGCAAGAAATTACAATCACGTGGTAATTTAAGTTGTTCTAGTTTAGACTTACCATTTTGATATCGTCCGGTGCCGTTCTTGTTTAAGAAAGGCATCCAAATGGGATTCTTTTTTAAGTAGCCTTATTTTAAAAAATCAAACTAAGATACATTACTTAATGTTTTGATCAGAAATTTTTTTTAAGTTAAAAGATTCTGATACGATAAGGCACTTGCTGAATTCAAAAATAACAAATAACAAGCATGTCTTGCTGAATGCGATTGAAATTATTTAATACTAATTTCATTTTAAGCCGAAATTTTTACTTATAAGTTTTTATTCATTTGTATATTCATATACAGTTGTTTATTATGAGCAATAATTAGAAAAAATTATTTATTTCTTTATATGACGTGTATCAGTGTTATACTAATATTGTTACGAATCCGTTATATTTTTTCCTTCTATGTTAGTCTTATGTAAAGAGAGACTCTTAATGGATGCTAATTCGATAATCTCTGGCTAGCGATTTGACGACAAAAATGAAGATTCTGGAAATCGCTAGAAATATGGCCCTATATCTTTTAGGGGACAGCAGGAAATTCTTCTAAAGAATTCTGTGTGATTTCGTGATTTATCACAGAATTATATAATTCCAAGAACATGAAATGAATCAATGTATCTCTGGAGTTTGCGAGTTGAAAGCAAGCTACTAAAGACTATGTGCTTTTATTAGGGCTGTTATTTCTATTTAATTCTAATTTGCTGAGTCGTTGTGTTAATTTCTGCAAATACTATTCAGTGCATATAATTTGGATGTGTCTTTATTATCTATGATTCATTTTTCTGGAACATTCATGAAAATGAAGCATCTTTTTCCATTATCTAGCTTATTGGATTGTATTTACTGTTACCCTTACTAAACGTTATACATTTACGTCCTAAATAATTCAAAACGATTTTGATGTAAAGTTACCCTATAATATGTAGAAAAAATATTAAACCATTAATCTAATTTTAAACGTCTATTTAAAAGTGTGTAAAAAGTAGGTTAAAAATAAAGAAAAAAAAAAAAAAAAAAGTTATCACATAGCTTAAGTCAAACAGCATAGCGCGGTTGTACATTTCATCATTTTAATATTGGCAATTTGCTACCTTTTCTCATGCTATTTAAAAGATTCTAGAACGAAATTCAAGGCTAGTTACGTATTTTATTAACTCTAAAACCATTCAAAAGTATATCCTGTGATAAAAAGAGAAGTAATGCTTTGGTAGAATATGACAGATGTGTGATTTCGTCTTATAACTGCTGCAGAAAGTATCCTTTTAATATCTTTTGACAATCTTACCTTAAATACTCAACTGACAGTTAATGAATATTTTCTTGATGAAAACTGTACGAAGTCTTCAAGGCATCACTAACAAAAACGCTTCAAGTTTGTCGAATTTACTGGAAAGAATTTCGAATACGACTTTTCAAATGTCATTAATCGTGTGGCAGCAACAGATTACATGTGAGGCACCTCGCGAGGGATTCACAGAGCTCATGTTGAGTGTTTTAAATAAAATCTGATAAACTTTTATGAAACTCTGCAAAATGCATTTGGATTAAAATTGAGTGTTTTAAATAAAACCCTGATAAACTTTTATGCAATTCTGCAAAATGCATTGAGAATAAAATTGAGTGTTTTAGATAAAATTATGATAAACTTTTATGTGTTTTGCTAAATGCATTGAAAATAAAGTTATGAGTAATTAAAATCAGAAATTTTAGAACACTCTGTGATACTTACTTTCTAATATTGTGAGGGGTTGATGAATGCAAACAAGACTAAATTTTTTACTATCATCGCACGGCGAAATACTGTAACTCCGAGTTTCCCCATTTTTTTTCACAATAATGCAACGTGGATTTCGCCTGTCTTCGTGTAAAATACTGTGATTTTCTTCTTCGAACCTATGGAGTCATATAATTAATAGACATTTCAGTACTATATGTCAAAAAATTAAAGACTATATTTCTTTTATCAAATTGAATTTTTAAGTCGTTTTTTATTGACATTCACCAAAACGGGGATAAATTCAAAGGACCATGCTTTATACTACAAAAGAAAGGATAATCAATTTTAGAAAAGATATTTTGCGAGAAATGAAGTAAGGCATTTTTATTAATTAATAAGGTGCTGAAAAATGCACTTAAGAAGATAAAAGTTCCTTATCGAGAACACGTTTAAAATTTAAAAAAAAGCGAGAGGTGAATTTAATTAATTCCTTTCTTTATTGATTTTTTAGAGGTTTAACAAAAACATCTAATTTTTGATTTTATGATATGATGCGGTCCCTTAACAATAGACAGCACCTTAATATTTCCCTATAATTAATAGTCATTTAATTATTTCAGCGATTCGATATTTTCAGAATCAGAATGTTGTAAGCCTGAACTTTTTTTTTCTGAAAAATAGGCGAAAAAAACAAACAAACAACAACAACAACAAAACAACAGGAAATCCTTAATGACATTTCTAATGTGTATTAACTTTTTTTTTAACCAAAATTAGCGAAATCCGTAGATTGATTATAATCAGAAGATGGGTTTATTTAGATTTGACGAAAGCTGGTTGTCGGAGGCGGTTTGTAAATTTTTAAACTTGGAAAAAAAATGTATTATCTCTATGTCTATTTTTACAGATCCCTAGAAAGTCTGCAGCTTTGAATTATACACTAATATAAAACTAAAAGGGAATTATTTATTTCTAATATATTACAGAGGAATAAGGCTGCAGTGATCTGGTGGCAAGGTCTCTGGAGGGTTTCGGGTTCGAGACCCGATTCCACTGAAGAGCCGTCGTGTAAACGGGTCTGGAGCACTCTAAATCTCTAAAACGTCGGGGCTGGACGTCCTTCCGCTGGTGTGATGTGGAAGCTTGGAGAAGGGGTACCAACTCAGGTGTCGTCCTCGTCATCTGACCGCGGTTCAAAATTACGTGGCCCTTCCCAAAACCGCTCTAGTGTTGCTTTAAAACGGGACGTTAATGTAACTAAACTAAACACGACAGAGAAATAATATACGTAAAAAATTTAACATGAAATCAGATAAAACTAGACGATTATTCATATGATTATAATTCACAATTTTTATAATCAATATTGATACAAATAGGAAGTTATTTACCATTCTGAAGGCCTTCTTTCCGAGATCCAATAAGTAGAAAAAAGTTCTGAAAAATAGAATCATTTTCTCTTATAATGTGACTGAATGAATAAAATTGGAATATTATTTTTTCTAAATATGTAGGTTGAAAACCTAAATAATACATTTAACTTCTATTTTCAGCATTTAAATAAAAAAAACATTTGAAACAAATGTTGGAAGAAGTTTAGGTTATAATCAGTTTTCCTATGGTAACAAATATGTATAATTTAATTCACTTATTTTTATATTTTCCAATAAAAGCATTTTATCATTTGCCTTCATTTATTTCATAATAAATTAAATTTGTATGTTTTATTTTATGTATTTCAAAGTATACTAAAATTTATTAGAATTATTTATGAAGAATAATATAAAGGTAGTTTCAGCTAAGTAAAATTGAAATGCTCGAATAAATTTTTATTTCACATTTAAAAGTATTTTATTTATTATAGTCAAAAAATGTGGAAGAGGCAACAAAGAAATTCTAAGGAAGAAAAATGAAAATAAAGCTGTAAAAATCCATAGTAAGAAGTTATCTTTGTTCACAGAAAAATAATGCATTCTGTCATTTATCTGATTTTATTAATTTTTTTTTGTTTCATTTAAGATTAAAATAGTCAGTTATCTTGCAGTTCCTTAGTAAATAAAATAAAATAGCATGCAAGAATATAGTCTTGATTGATCTGGAATCTAAAAATGACATATTTGGAATAATAGAAACTTGATTTGATTATTTAACAATAAAAGAATATCAGGGAACTGTAATGTTTTGTTGTAAAAAAAAAAAACTATTCTTCAAATTAATCTTATAAAATATGACATTTCCTCTTTCTAAAATCATATAAGTCTATGTTTGCAATGCCAAAAGTTCGTAAATTAGCATTCAAAATAAGAAAGATCCGGTAGGATAATATGCATTGTTTTATTTTTATAGTTTTTTTAAATATAAAATATGTTCCTTTCCTAATTTGATAACAAAAAAGAATCATATAAAAAATGAGCACGAATGAGCTCTTTTCCTTGCATAAATAGGAAAATCTATATTATTATTTTGTATTTCATCAAACTATAAATTTTTATTCCTCATTTTTATGATGAATTGTACAGTAAAAAATACAATGCATCTTTCAGATTTTTAAAATATATGATATTATATAAATTTTTAATAATTTTTAAGTGTATTAAATAAAAGTAGGTTCACTACAATTATAAAGCATTTTCTCACATATTATGCTAATTTTTGATTACTATAATTCCGAGCTGCTTTTCATGAGAGAACAAAATTTTCGGTTATTTATTTGCAAACCATTATATGGAAGAACATTTTCAATTTAGTATCAAAAATAAACTCTTTAGGACACAAATATTTTTATGCATGTTAATGAAAATATTGTACTTCCACTTTTTAATTCAAATACATTTTATGTTATTTGAAAAAATATCTAAATATGGGAAAAAATCAAATTTCAGCGATTTTTTAGCAAGAACACCCTGTTCCTTTCATAAATGATTAACATTTTAGCTTTCCTTTATGCATATTTTTTCTTTTCTTTAGAATATGTAACTTTCTTTAGCAAAATCACAAACACTAAAGCAAATTCATAAAATAAAAATAAAATTTATTTCCTCATTATTTGTAAGACAATCTCATCCAACCCAAAGAATGAATAAAATACGATTCTCTTTTTTTAAAAAAAGAATTTTGCTATAGAATTTGTTTTGAGTTTTAGAAAAATATATATAATTACCTAATTTGGAGAGTAGGGTTTTATTTATTGCTTCTAAATCCATAAGATAACTTGACAGTTTATAACATACTTCCTCTGCTTCCTCATACGTATGTTTATCTTTGCAAGCCATATAGCAAAAGTTTTCATCCAAAGGCTTGAAACTCTCAGGACACTGAATTTTTGAATCTTGGAAAATGGTAAAAATTGACTATGAGAAACATTTTATAGACATAAAGTAGAAAAATTTAAATAAATAAAAAGGCTTATTTTCAATCACATTCATTTGAAAGGAATAAATTGGTTTAATCCATATATATACAATTTTATTTATTTAAATTTTGTTAAACTGTATTTTAATCTCAAGTCAATTAAATAATGTTGGTGTTCCCATTTCTTATTTTTGATACGACTGGAATGTTTCTCATTTTAAAGATCCAAAGTTCAAAGAATATGTAGTAAAAATTAATTAAGGAAATACAAAAAAAGGTTAAAAATTCTGAATGTGTAAATGTAAAAATGTTAGTAATTAATTTTGTTCTTAATTACATATTTATTTATACATCGATTAAAATCCAATGAACGAAACCTTCTATTAAATCAAATATTCTATTATGTATTCTACTTCTTTCTTATGCATATAAACCTATTTGGATTGTAATACCGTAGGAC
Organism: Argiope aurantia; assembly: GCA_026543865.1. Classification (NCBI taxonomy): domain Eukaryota; kingdom Metazoa; phylum Arthropoda; class Arachnida; order Araneae; family Araneidae; genus Argiope; species Argiope aurantia. The sequence continues at coordinate 186,659 of JAPMOR010037143.1, read as the reverse complement.
TGAAAATTTTATTATTTTGAAGTGAGTATATTTGGATGTATGTAAACATCTAATCTGAAAATCTTCCTTTTATCAGTTTGAGTTTATATTAGTTTTTTCTTTTTTATAGAGTAATTTAATATCACAGTACCATTATTTTATATAAGAAAAGTGTTATTTTAATATCATATTAAAAAGTCGAACCCCCAATTTAAAATTGCTTTTATCTCTACTTATATGGATTACTTCACATTTTATTATTTTATTCTACACTAGCCGCCTTTGGCGACCAGCCGGTTCGCCAATATTACCGCTCACTACAATTTTCAATTAAATATTTTAAGTAACTGCTCTCTTCTCAAACAAAACATTTTTAATCTTCCAATTTTGATAGTCATACCAAACTTATACTGTTGTTTAGATCATTTCGTTCAATTTACTATATATATTTTGCTAATTTGTTGTCATTTCCGGCAAAACTTCAACTTTAATTTTAAGTGGAAATGATGAAATTGCAATTAATATAAAGATATTTTTTAACAAAACCAAGCGTTTTATTTTATTTATCATCTTTATTGTTATTTATTATTATTATTATTGAATATGAATATTGCAAACAGAATCGCTCGGTATTTAAGTCTTATGTTAACTACAAAATATTTTTTATAGTTTATGTAATATCTCAAACAATAATTGAACAAAAATTTCTGAGATTCAGTATAAAATTCAGTTTTTAGTTTTGCTTTCAAAAGGATTGAAATGAAATCAATAATAATATTTTGTTCCTGCTTATAAATATATTTCAAAAATTATGAAGTCTAAATTTAATGCAGTAAGGTATCATATTCTGATAAATATTCTGGACACACCAAATTTTAAATAAATGAATGAATGTTTCTATTTTCCACGATCAACTAAGACTTATTTATGAAGTTTCGAATGTTAAAAGTCTAGAAAAACTCAACATTTTCATAATCTTAGGCCAATTATTCTTAGAAACCTGCGCGCTGATTGGCGTATTTTTTTTGAAACGATCGATGGAAAATCTAAAATTATCCTTTTTTTATTGAATAGTGATATTCAAATTTTCATAAATCAGTCAGTTTAAGTGATTGATTTAGTTGAATGGAAATTAACTCTTTTTATTTAAAATATTAGTGTTTCAAGAGCATTTTGTTATTCGTGATTTCGACAGCAGAAGCTTTATGTAAAATCAAAAATTCGTTATTTATTAGAGCATTTATTGAATTACGTTACATAAAATATAATCATTTTTCTATTTAAACCATTTTAGTAAATCTGTTGTGTTCGTGCGTCAACAAAAATAAAATGCAGACAAACTTATTATGAAACTAAATCTTATTACATTATAGATAATATTATCAAATTTACATCAACTTATTTTCATTCAAAATTCTAGCATCGTTTTTAAACAACAAATTAAAAGTTCCAAAAATATCACTGTTGCCAATCTGAATTTCACAACTATTTACAAAATAAAATTTATAATTATTAAAATAATCGTTTGCTACTTTTAAATAAAATATTTACGATTTATGTCGCAACAGATCTTTGTCTTACTAAAGGTTTACAAATTAGCTGTGTGGCCCTGATTTGAATGGATATCTTGTTCATATTAAACAAAATTTGCCTTAAAATAAAACTTATTTATTGGATTACTAATATAGAGAGTGTAAAAGATCATAAAATAATTTTTCTTGAATTTATTTTTTAGAAAAAATAATATTTCATATTTGTTTCATTTCCTACAGACACGTGACGAAAATTATATTTTTGCAGATTTCATTTCCAAAAAGATTTAATTTATTTTCAGTTAGAGCTTTAATCAATGTAATGGCAACACTTTGAAAAAAGCTATTTTTTTCTCCTGAATGCGAAACGTGCTTAATCCTCATTTTTATTTTTGACGAAAAAAATTATTGAAAAACATAGTTAAAATATTTATTTAAAAATTCAGTAAAAATAGAAATTTAATTTTAAGATTAAAACAGTAGTATCATTTAAAAGATAAATTTTTTATCTTTAACTTCATGTAAAAATATTTTTTGTGCGGTAATATTTTCGGCAGTTATAGCAGAAACACGTCAAAATTTCGCTTAATTTTTAAATAAATAAAATTCTAATTAAAAATTCGAAAAAATAACCCCCAGGTGCTCATTCCCGGCCTCCAAGGTATACACGTGCCAAATTTGGTAGCTGTAGGTTGAATGGTCTGGCCTGTAGAGCGCCAACACACACACACACACACACACACACATTGAGCTTTATTATAAGTATAGAGTATAGATAATTTAAAATAAGTTATTTTCCAAGCAATTTCAAAGTATAATTTTGATTTAAAAAATCTACAATTTTACGATCCAAATTGAATTATAAGAAGAAAATAATTCACTTTTAATCGTAGACAGGTATTTCGTACACAATGAGTAATTGAATGAGAGCCACTTTGCTCTTTCCAATAAATTAGGCTTGCAATCTCTAGTAATCGGTCTCCAGTATAAAATCAAAGAAAGCAGAAATTAACTTAAGAAAATATATTAACAGTTTTAAATTTCATTTGAGTTAAAAAAAATTGGTATCGATAGAATTAAGTGAAGTAAGTAAGTTTTTGAAGGAAATTAATGCTAATTAAAATATTAATGCTGAATAAATTCGAAATGAAAACTGTCTCGAAATTATTCATAAAACAAAATGAAACCACGTAAAACTATCCTGCGGGATATTAAAAAGTACTATATAATTTCTATTGAAAGCTTTAGTTACTAATTATTTAATAAATTTTATTAATATCCTGAAGTCAAATCTTCCATTAAATATTTAATGTTGCCTATTTGGTTGAAATTTCTGATTTTTCGATATACAGGCAATCCCAACTAAAAGTTCAGACATTTCAAGAAGAGTTTTTGTACATGTAGAATAACACAGAAATCAATAGCAATTGCGGGTCAGAAATGCTTAGCAGATGCGATGGATACCATTGCACGGATGTGGGAGTTCCAAATGTTTTGCAGAAACTGTTTGCAAAAGTGTTCTACAGGTTCATTTTTCCCAATTGTTGTTGAAGATCTTTTGTGTAGATTTTCATTGTGGAGGATGACCTCATTGAACATTATTTATTGTTGTTGTTGTTTATAATGGCACTTGCCACGGACCAGTAGTGTATATATATTCGTGTATTTCGGAAAAACACGATTATGAAGTATTCTTGTTTCTGTATATATATATACACACAAGAATTGCACATTTAAAGTTATAAGATAGAGAATTATTTTTATTATTACTTTAATAAAAATGATTTATAAAACATGCTTTTATTAAAATTATTCAATTTTCAGATGTGTCAGTATATGTCATTACGTTGGAAGGGATGCAACTAGAATGAGATACAGAGACTTTTTCCAAAGAGATTATCAAGAATTTACAACAGTCTTGGATAATTTTATAATTATGAAATACAGACACAACATTTCTCTACCAATAGGTTGGAATTTTCGGAATGCTTGGTCAGTAATATGTATACTCATAAAATTCTTTATCATAATAACGAGTCAACGATGTTTAATAAAATTTATTGCAATATAATTTTTTTAAATATTTTAATCTATATATTTTTATTAATTTCATTTAAAATATTTTAAATTCAGGAATTTAATCTACAGATATTAAAAACAAACGTATTCCTTTTTTAAATTTATATTTATGTTTCTTGTGTTTATATAACACTAGCCGCCTTTGGCGACCAGCCGGTTCGCCAGTATTACCGCTTGCTACAATTTTCAATTAAATATTTTAAGTAACTGGTCTCTTAAAGGATTCTCAAACAAAACATTTTTAATCTTCAAATTTTGATAGTCATACCAAACTTATATTGTTTAAATCGTTTCGTTCAATTTACTATATATATTTTGCTAATTTGTTGCCATTTCCAGTAAAACTTCAACTTTAATTAAAAATGTAAATGAAGAAATTGCAATTAATATTAAGATATTTTTTAATAAAACCAAGCGTTTTATTTTATTAATCATCTTTATTGTTATTTATTAATTATTATTATTATTGAATATGAGTATTGCAAACAGAATCGCTCGGTATTTAAGTCTTATGTTAACTACAAAATATTTTTCATTGTTTATGTAATATCTCAAACAATAATTCAACAAAAATTTCTGAGATTCAGTATAAAATTGAGTTTTTAGTTTTGCTTTCAAAAGGATTGAAATGAAATCAATAATAATATTTTGTTCCTGCTTATAAATATATTTCAAAAATTATGAAGTCTAAATTTAATGCAGTAAGGTATCATATTCTGAGAAACATTCTGGACACACCAAATTTTAAATAAATGAATGAATGTTTCTATTTTCCACGATCAACTAAGACTTATTTATGAAGTTTTAAATGTTAAAAATTTAGAAAAACTCACCATTTTCATAATCTTAACCCAATTAATCTTCAGAAACCTGCGCGCTTATTGGCATATTTTCTTTGAAACGAGCGATGAAAAATCTGAAATCATCCTTTTTTTTATTGAATAGTGATATTCAAATCTTCATAAATCAGTCAGTTTAAGTGATTGGAAATTAACTCTTAAAAGTCAGTGATTTAGTTGATTGAAAATTAACTCTATGACCACCATAAAATCTGTGCTTTCTCTTGTGGTGTATGCATTCTCCTTAATATCCGATCGAATAAAACATCATATACAAAAGTACTACATAGAAGAAACGTTTCAAAAGTAAACATAACATTTCAAAAGTTGCCAAAAACAAAAGAGAGAAAAATGCAATTAATAAGCAGACGATATTTAGAAAAGTACAGATATTTAGACTGGAAAATGAAATTATCTGAAATTAAAAACACGCGCAGACGATTTTCAAACCTGAAAAGGAAAGTATATGAGTTATTCCATCAATAAATGCCATAAGTTTGTTTACATCTTCATTATTTTATGAGTCATTAAATATCAAAATGGATTCGGGACTGAATAAACACCCTGTATAGAGAGTGTAAAAGATCATAAAATAATTTTTCTTGAATTTATTTTTTAGAAAAAATAATATTTCATATTTGTTTCATTTCCTACAGACACTTGCCGAAAATTATAATTTTGCAGATTTCATTTCCAAAAAGATTTAATTTATTTTCAGTTAGAGCTTTAATCAATGTGATGGCAACACTTTGAAAAAAGCTATTTTTTTCTCATGAATGCGAAACGTGCTTAATCCTCATTTTTATTTTTGACGAAATAAATTATTGAAAAACATAGTTAAAATATTTATTTAAAAATTCATTAAAAATAGAAATTTAATTTTAAGATTAAAACAATAGTATCATTTAAAAGATAAATTTTTTATCTTTAACTTCATGTAAAAATCTTTTTTGTACGGTAATATTTTCGGCAGTTATAGCAGAAACACGTCAAAATTTCGCTTAATTTTTAAATAAATAAAATTCTAGTTAAAAATTCAAAAAAATAACCCCCAGGTGCACATTCCCGGCCTCCAAGGTATACACGTGCCAAATTTGGTAGCTGTAGGTTGAATGGTCTGGTCTGTAGAGCGCCAACACACACACACACACACACACACATTGAGCTTTATTATAAGTATAGATATAGATATATAGCGAATATATGTTATTATATTTGCCATACAGATCAAAATACATAAGCTGATAATATAGGTAGATATATTATTGAATAGGAATCCTTGTAGTTCAGAATTAGTATTATTTTTGCATCTAAATGAGTTTTATCATTGTATTCTTTTTGAAATAAATTTGCAGCTAACCCTTTCTGGTCCCGTGTTGTCATTTGGCTTTAAGGTAGTAACGTTTTTGTCCCCACAGTTTTTGCTTTTAATTTGGACCGTCGCTGAATATAACTTGCCACCATTCCGAAATGTTCCAATTTTTGTGCACCTTGACCCCTCCAATAGTTTTTTCCGCATTGCTTTCTTCAGTATTGAATTTTTTCTAGGTACTTCTCCTTTATAACCAGCTTCACAGAGCCTCGTGCGAACTGTTCTGGGAGACTGGCAATGACAGAAGTGGACTCATTCCATTCTCTTGTAAGTGTAGCAAAATTTGCAAATCTATTTTTACGGCGTACTCTTGTCAATGTAGCAACAGCACGCTTCGGACGACCACTTCTAGGTTTTTTATCTATGGTTCCTTCGGTTTTGAATCTCTTTATGAAGTGTGAAACAGTCGACTCACTGCAGTCGCACCGATGAGCAATCCTAACATTTAAAATGTTTTCTTGATGCATTAAAATAACAGCTTGGTGCTTCTCACGAGGTAATTCCACACATCTTAAAAATAAACGATCGGTTTTAATTGAAAAGCAATGCACAGCGAACGCATTTCGACAGCGCATCAAACGAAATGAAATCCTTCACAGTCGGAGCGATTTTACAATAAACTACCGGGATGACACAATCGTAGCAGACGATTACTTCACAATAGATAGCACAATAGCTTGAAATTTCTACTATACTAGAAAATATCACTTTAAATGAAAAAAAAATTACATTTAGAGGTTTATTAATATAAAAACGTGAAATTTCACAAACCTGCAATATATATATATATATATATATATATATATATATATATAT